>JAULKK010302309.1:0-12475 GCA_032355705.1 Rubia peregrina
CTTTTCTCCTTTTCTCCTCTAAGTCTTTACCCCCCACCGCCTCCTTCTTTTCTCCTATTCGTCGATTTGAGCTATGCCACCGTGCTTTCCTTTTCTCCCGCCGATAGCGCGCGGCTAGGATGGGTTGTGACGCCTGCGGAAGCCTCAGTGCTACAACCAGAAAATTTCTTCTTTTGCTACCGCCACCTGCGACCCTGTTGTGGCGGCGTGGATCAAGGAGACATTGGTGGTGGTGTCGTCGGAAGGCTAAGGTGAATGGTTTGAGAAGAGGTAAAAGATTGGTGGTGGAAATCATTTACCAAAATCCAAATAAAATCTTTTACCAAAATCCAAATCACCAAACCATCAAGGCAAAATCTTGAGAAACACCATCTTTCCATAGACTTATGAAAAGACAAGGCTAAGTTAGAATAATAAAAAGGTGAAAGATTTTAGTTGCAATAATAAAACTTTATTATGCAACGTGTAGTTGCACGTTTTATGATCTGATTAATGCAACCCAAATTTTTTATCTTTCTCTCTTCTAATTTGCAGTTTAAATCTTGATACTTTCATGACTTATGAAATAACTGTGTTTCAAAACACGTACACAACCACGAAATTAGAAAGTAGAGAATTTCTATTATATAATCTTTGAGAATTTTTTTATTTTTTAAATTAAAAAACTAAGCTTACAAAAGCAATTTTCTAGAAACTTACTAGTTACCATTTGGCTTGCTTTAGTATGCCCTTGAGTTGGGAGTCAATTATGATAGACGGCTAGCCGGCCTAGTAAATACTCTACGGGCCAGTGAAAATTACGGTTATAGTTTCATTAATTAATAATTAAGAGAGCTTAGCACTATTATTATTATAGTTGTTGACTTTTATTATGAAATTGTTTTTATTTTAAAAAAACACCTTAGATATATTAATAAAATTAATTGATACCATGTAGATATGACATATGATTCTATAGATTGAGTTATAGTTTTTTCACTATCAATGTGGAATTCTAACATATCTTCCGGATATATTAATATCATTCATCATGAAAATGATGATATAACACTACAAGAAACAAGACTTTTTACCTTAATTCTAGAGATGCATTAAAAAGTATACATTTTATTTTTGTTACAACTGAGGTAAGTAGTATTTTTTACGTCATTAATTTTCTAAAAATAATCAAGGTAAAAATAATTTGACCAACACCGGCAGCTGACAACTTACCGACGTCGCTAGATGTGGAATATGACTGATTGGAACCGTAGTAACCGATGGTGGCTACCAATTGCTCAACCGATGTCGGTAAGTCTGAGCCCATAATCGATGCCTGATGTAACCGAGTTCATGGCCAATATCGGTCGTCTCTCTCCTGCCGACAACAAAGTTGTCATCGGTCATACAATTGTAGCCAACGTCGATTGTGTAGGTGACCGATTTTGGTTGGTTTGACATTTTCCCCTTGTGATGATCTGATGGCATAGTCGATGTTGCTCACTCGGGTTCGGTTTGACCGACGATGAAGCAATATAAGACCCAACTCAACGAATAATATGAAATGAAGCTCAACTCAAGAGAAATGAAAGCCGATCACACAACAATCAATATAATGACCAATTACAATAGTATAATATCTACAAAGAACTACTAAAATACTCTCGATTATAGTCCATAATCGGAAGTCAATCTCCATTACATAAGCTATATACGGGATTCACAATAATTTAAAGGAAAAGTTCATATGAGTATTACAAGAATAAGGTTTGGAATTTATATCCCCTACAACATATTAATGTCATGGAATTTGATTCAAGTACTTGGTGCAATTGCTTTGCCGAAACAGTCAAACTATGATGAACTTAATTCTTCAAAGAATAACTTGAAAGTCTATTGATCATTTGCTCCTCCCCATTACTACAATTTTGCACAAAACATACATTATTTTAGGAACATGAAATCCAACAATGATATAAGATTGCTATTTATACAAGAATCGTACTTACAACATGTCGTTGCGGAAAGTGAATGTCATTCATTGATGCTGTTTGAAAGGTTGTGGTCAACAAATCTTAATTACATTGCATCCTTCCAATTGCTCCCACATGTTCCCATCTATGACATAACCATTTCCACTTCTGTGAGTCATGGTATGAATTCTTTCAAATATTCTAACACAAAATGGCATGAGTAACTGAAGTCAGTCACATATTTGTTATGTTGTCGGATGGAAAATACAACTTGTGACCAAGGTCGGTCCTTCAAGCAATTTTCATGTATATAATCCAATATCATTTGTGCCTAGAACTCCTTATAAGTTATACTCCCTTCTTCCGACAATAAACTTCCTATTTATTTTTGGCTTAATCTCTTATATGGGCTATTGTGGTAGCATCTTTTGATGTCAAAAATGGGCTTTTGTAAACTTTTGCACGAGTGATGTCATGAATAGTGGGAAAATTTAGCAAATAATAGCAAATTTGGGGGTTAAATTTGGAAGATAGAATGATTACATATGGAAAATTTACTAACGAGAAGTGCACTGTGGAATAGACTAAAAATGAAAGTAGGAATTTTATTTTGGGATGGAGGGAGTACATGGCATTATATTCACAACAATAACACTAGAGAGCACAATCTACAAAATAAACATCTAACATAGTCATCACAACTCGTATAAAAATTCAATCTTTTGTTCTTCAACATATAGAATGATTTTCAATATTTTTTTTTGAAATTGAATCGTATGATGAATGAATATAACTTCAATCTCTATCCGAAGATGATCCGCCCTTTTGCAGTTGTTGGAGTTTGATTAAATGTTCCAATTTCTTAGGCTTTATGTTTGTGGATTTCTTGATCTGGTGTGAATAGAAGGTGGGAGGAAGATATAGAGATGTGGAAGTTAGAGGAGATAGGTGGTGGGAGCCGTGTTTTGTTTGTGCCTTTACTTTGATAGGGTTTATGGCTAATTAGCTAAACAATGGGCTCTGAAATTTCATTCTCCTGCCAAATTCCCCTGGAAACCGATAGGCAACCGAGGACAAGTGTGTTATCGATCCTCATTAGGGGCTTTGTGTGGCCCATGATGGCCCAATAGGGTGAGTGGCCCGACATCGTTATGTTTTTCACATGGTGTCACATTAAGCGATAGGAGGACCAGTTTTGCATACTCTTCCACCCCAGCCAAATTGAACAAGATTTGATATGGAAAAGCAAAATAATTTAGCAAAAATGAGGCAAGTAAATTGTTACTCGATTTACAAAGTAAACCTACCCCTATGGTGGTGGTTTGACCTTTACTGATCTTAGGTCAACTGTTGCTCGACTTCTAAAACAAACTAACAAAAATGATCAAGGTTCGACTACTACTAATCTTAGGTTAAACATTGCTCTAATTCTAATACAAACCAACAAAGATTACTGAGGTTTGATCTTAGGTCAACCTTTGATCTACTTATAATACAAATCAACATAGATAATCAAGGTTAGACAACTACAGATCTTAGGCCAAACGTTGCTCAACTTTAAATAAAAACCAACAAAGATACCGAGGTTTGACCACTACTAATCTTAGGTCAACTGTTTCTCGACTTCTATTCATTAACCAACAAAGATGGCCGAGTTTTGACCACTACTGATCTTAGGTTAACCGATGCTCGACTTCTAATACAAACCAACAAAGATGACCAAGGTTTGACCTTTATTGATCTTAAGTCAACCATTACTCGACTTCTAATACAAACCAACACAAATAACTGAGGTTTGACCTATACTCATCTTAGGTTAACCATTTCCCGACTTCTAATGCAAACCAACCTGAAAAACCAAGGTTCAAACTTTACTAATATTAGGTTAATCGTTGCTTGACTTCTAATACAATTAACAAAGATGATTGAGATTGTACCTTTACTAATGTTAGGTCAACCGTTGCTCGACTTCTAATATAAACCAACAAAGATTACCGAGGTTTGACCATTACTGATGTTAGGTCAACCGTTGCTCGACTTCTAAAACAAACCAACTGCTCAACTTATAATACAATCAAACAAACATGATCGAGTTTTGATCATTACTGATTTTAGGTCAACCGTTGTTCGATTTCTAATGTAAACCAACAAAGATGACCGAGGTTTGACCACTACTGATCTTAGATCAACCATTGCTCAACCTTTTATACCAAACAACAAAGATGACCAAGGTTTGACCAAGGTTTGACCTTTAATGATATTAGGTTAACCGTTTCTCCACTTCTAAAACAAACTGACAAATATGACTGAGGGTTGACTTTTATTGATCGTATGTCAACCCTTGCTCAAATTCTAATACAAACAAAAAAACAACATTTGACCACTACTGATCTTAGGTCAAGCGTTGCTCGAGATCTAATTTAAACCAACAAAGATGACCGAGGTTTGACCTTTAATTTATAATTTATATTTGATTTCCACTTAATTATTTATATGCAATGGTGGAAAAATAATTATTAAAGTTACAAACAAGGCTAAATTCGATGGGCCAAAATAACAACTGTATGTGGATGGGCCAAAAACTAATTTGGCCCGGTCTTATCAACAACCGACGTTGGTCAGTCAATGTAATATTGCCAGTTTAGTCGACGTGGAGACCAACGTTGCACAATTGGTGACGAACTCAACGAGATGAGTAGACATTCAAAACGACGGTGTTTGAAAGGATTTCATATAAGTCAAACCTCAAATACTTCAAACTTTTCCTCTCCCCCCCCCTTCGGAAAATCTACACCTCTAAAGGCCAATTTCAAAAGGTATGTCTTTCGAATCCATTTCTTGTTTGTTTACGAACCCATGTAATTTATGCATCTATTTCTTGTATGTTTGTTTGTTCAATATTATTTATTTTGACGGAACTCGATTTCGGAGTTAACATTGTGATTTTTGTGTATTTTTTCTTTTGTATTATGAATTTCCAAGTATATGCATTATCATATTGTTGTTAGTGTCAGATTTCTGGGAATGATACCCTTTTTTATGCTGCTTTCTGGTTGAATATTGTTGTTAGTTTAGGATGTCCCATTGAGTATGTTGTCTGTAACCCATTGATTGTGCTATAAATTGAAGCGACAATCGACAAAGATCAGATGTACGTCTTGGTTAAGGCTCTGTAAAAAATTAAAATGTCGGTAACGTCGGTACATAGTTGTCGGTCTAATAGACAGTAAGAGGAAATCAGTGACTGACGTTGAACGTTCACTAGTTTTTGTCCTTATCCAAAAATATTTGTTGAATCTTAGTGTCTCAATTTCCTCCACATAGGTTTTATTAATGTCTTCTATCTATTTCATTGCAATAACATTTAGGATTCATAGCGAACAATGGGGAATCCAATTGTGTGAACTTTGAGGCATGCCAATAGCGAATATATAAAAATACTTACTAATTAGTGCACAATTTATTTATTTATTTTGTAATTTATAAAGAAAGTGGGATTTGATAGCCGCAATGATCCCATGGTTGTCGAACACTATATGAAGTCGCTCGACAAGCCACATTTCAAATGAATTCTTTCCCGGCAAACTTATGGAGTGTTCCCAATATGGTAATTCTACATGACACATTTCGCTTATTATTTTTCGATCTATTATCTTTTTTGTTAATAATTCCATTCGAACTTTACCTTCTTCTTTTTTATGATTTTAGTTCATCCCACAGGAAATGGCAGCACGCATACCAGAGAATAAGATCTAGGTCGTGCTCAAGAGCAATGGTGACGAGTCACATGAGCTATTTCTAGGAACAGAAAAACCAAGGTTATTTCCCCAAAGGGATGGGGAAAGTTAAATGAGCACAACGAGATGTCTATTGGGGATGCATGTTTTGTGTTTTTTTTAAGGCGACGGATATCTGCATCGTGTTCAAGGTTATAATCGTCTATGAAACTTAGAGATGTAGATGAATAAATTTCTTCAGCAAATTTGACAATTGAATGATATTAAAAATTATTCTATTTTGAAATTTTATGCTTTCATGGTTAATGTTGACTGAACATTTGGATAATTGTACGTATTTTGTATATTTTTTACTTAAAACTTAAGTACGTATATTTCACCAATTTTAAAACTTGAAATCAAAACTTTATGAGCTCGATGATTTTTTTAGTCTAACATTTGGAATAAAAAATGACATCGATTGATAATTGGTTTTGTTCAGGGTTATAGATAAGTCTGATTATTCGCTGCATCATGCCTATTGCCCCGAGTGAGGCTAATATTGTTGTATATATAGCCTACCCAGTCAAACTTAGATAAATATGAGCATGCGTAGCAACCGGTTCACTGAATCATGACAGTTAGACTAATGAACAGAGACTTGAAACACACCAACACCACTACCTGGCAAACTGTGGAAATAGCTTAAGATAACACTCGCCACGACACCCCAAAATATACCACAATCCAGAGATGGGAGTGCGGTGATCGAAACACGATCACACGATTGAAGACCGATTAAGAAAGAGTAGAAACACCGAAAATATGTTAAATGAAAACCTTTTTTTAAAACATGCAGATGGCATATTGACTTGATCGTCAGAGCTTCCTCCCAGGGAATTTCGTAGATACTTGAGGAGGCAAGGAATCACCGTGGGTTGATTCCAGAAACTGTCATCACTCATAATGAATTCCCCATATCACTGGCTGCGGGGATCAATTTTTCATTCCTAATTTTCATAGTCCTAAGAAAAGCCGAAGCCTATGCCCGAGTCACCACCTCTATGGCGAAAACGTTGATAACATAGATGATTCATAAACTCAAGTGAGCGAGTAAGTGAAGGATTAACACTACCCCATCAAAGAAACTTTTAGTGATGGTACGTTTGCACAATACAAATTATCCCTACTAAGGACGACCGCAAAAAAGGTAAGTTCTGTAAGAATTAGGCATGTGACCCTAGACAAAAAAAAGCATGATGGACCAATATTATACAGGTCGCTTGTTTGAAAAATATATGAAATGGTCATTAGAGAGTAAATTAGTAAAGCATATGAGCATTTTTCCTTTAATAAATTAAATTATGTAATGTTCTTATGCAATAGGTGTCAGAAGCTTTAGTTACATTATGCCCTTAGAAATACGTACAAGGACAATAGAATATGTCTCTATGAGCATAATGACGCGATATCAGTTACAGGGTCATGCTTCGTATGACTCGCTTCAAAACCAATTAAAGATTACTCATTACAGAAGCCTAGTCCATGTAGTAGCTATAGAAGGCTTAGTTTCATTTACTTTGTCTATTTTAACACATTAAAGCCTTACTATGTATTTCTCTTTTTTTCTTCTTTCTTACAATTTGCATAATAGTTTGTGAAACTACTGACCTATGTTGGTCATTGAATGTGGACATGGATAATTTTTTTAAAAATATATTTGTTTTACTGATAGCCACATTTTTTCGACAACATTTCTGATTGTAAATGTTATCACAGTGTTAGCATTTAGAGGGTCGACTGTCATTCCAATCTCGGAACTCAATAAATTAATCCATTGATAGAAAAAACAAATATTTTTGAAAAGTCATTGTTAAAGGAACACAACACACATCCAAATCCATTTCTAATATCGCAACCTTTCCTACTTTCGACAGGTGATCCGAAATTCCAATATTTTTCTATGCTAATGGGATACTACAACTGACGTTGTTTCTGAATTAGGTACCTTTGCACAATTACGTACTAATTAAAAATTGAGGAATATATGTGAACTAAAAAAGGAATTAAGGGGAATAAATTCACTTTACCCAAAGTCTTATATAGATGATACCATACAGAAATAGTATGAATATATAACTTATATTTTGGATCCTATGTGTAATACGTTATTTAACTCCCTTATGTTACCACCTAAAAATTCATATTTTAGATTGATGTTAGAAAGAATGATTTCCTGTGAATAATTTATTATTAAGAGTGATGGAATAAATAGAGAAGATTACATAGATAAAATTGTAGTCCAAGAATAACTCTAGTCTAGTCATCATTCCTATCCTGATCTGGTCATCAATCCGACTTATCCTAACAAACACCCCCACCTCACTCAAGCGAAGCGTCAGATGCTCAGAGATGCAAAGCTTGGATATGAAGAACTCAAATAACGGACGAGAGAGACCCTTGGTGAACATGTCCACAATTTGTAGAGAGGTAGGAATATGAGCAACATGCAGCTTGCCAGATGCAACTAACTCCTAAACTAAATAATAGTCTATGTCGATGTGTTTTGCCGCTTGTGAGGCTCTGGATTCTAAGCCAAGAAGATGGCACTACTGTTGTCGCATTAACATCAGTGGAGAACTAGAGAGCGGAACACGGAGATCAGGAAGGAGATGAGTTAACCAAACAACCTCTGAAGCGGTGTTGGCGAGGGTCCGATACTCATACTTTGTGTTGGAATGAGAGACGGTGGGTTGTTTCTTGGCACTCCAAGAAGCAATATTTACACCCAAAAAAATAACATAGACATGCGTGGATCGGTGGGCCTCAAGACAACAGGCCCAATTAGCATCAGAATAACCCAAAACCTCAGGAGAACTGGCAAACCGAAAGGAAAGATGAAAGTGCAGAGTAACTTGAACATATCAAAGAATCTGAGTGATCGTAGAAAAATGATTGTCACAGGGGTCCCGAAGATACTGATTGACCGTGTTGAGCGTAAAAGTCAAATCAGGATGGGTAATCGTCAGGTACTGAAGTGCCCCGACCAAAGAGCGATAAAGTGTCAGATTATTAAACTGAGGACTGGTGGAGCTATGAAGTTGTGAGCCTGGCACAAATGGAGTAGAAACTAGAGCAGAACCAGCTATCTCAGCACGAGTAATAATATCCCTGGCATACTTTTCTTGGCAGAGAAGTAAACTCGATGAAGTGAGTGTAACTTCCAAACCAAGAAATTAGTGAAGAGTGCCAAATCCTTGATGGTGAACTCTCGATGTGTCCTATCAATCAACTACACAAGAATAGTGGATTTGTTACATGTAAGAATGAGGTCATCGACATAAACTAGCAGGTATACTAAAGACGAGCCCCGAGACAAAAATGGAAATGTCAGTTGAACTACATAGAAACCAGGCTAAACCAAATAAGTGCTGAATTTCTAAAACCAGGTCTGCAGAGCTTGCTCAAGACTATAAATGTCCTTACGCAAACGACATACATAATCCGGATGAAGGAGGTCCTTGTAACCTACAAGATGTGCCATATAGACTGGAGTATCGAGGATGGTTTTAAGGAAGACGTTATTGACATCTAGCTGATGAAGAGGCTAGGAGTGCATTATAGCTATAGCCAGAACAGTATGAACCGTGGAGGCTTTGACCACCAGATTGAAAGTGTGGTCAAAGTCAAATCCCAGAATCTGCAAAAAAAAACTATGCAATAAGTCGAGCCTTATGACACTCAATAGTGACATATGGATGATACTTCAGTCGATAAACTAATTAGAGCCAACAATATTGACGTTTGGCAGGTGTGGCATCAAATCCTAGGTGCGCTGTCAATGAAGAGCTACTATCTCATCATCTATAGCTGAAACCCAAGATGGATCCTGGAGAGCAATGCGATAATATTTGGGCTCATACTGAGCAAGTAAGGAAGCAGTAAGACTGTGAGCAACAATATCCGAATAATCTCTGCGGTGAATAATCCTAGACGTTGATCGAGTAGCCATCCGATGAGTGCGGAGCCGAAGTGAAGAAATTGAAGGAGCAGTTGTAGCCGACGAAGGCTCCAGCGAAGAGTGTAGTGAATGGGGTGGTGAACCGGATGGGCTGGTTGGTGAACCACGTGAGTTGGCCGATGCCGCGATGGGCGGAGCAGGATGCATTAAACGTCCACTGGATGGTCTAAATTTGTAGAGCAAACAGAACATGGTGAAGCAGTCAGTGAAGATGATACTATCGATGAGCTAGCAAGGCTTGCAACCGAAGTGACAAGCCAAGCAGGAGGAGATGCCACCATGGAAGAAGCAGGAATATCAGTTGATGCATCAGCGGGACCAAAAAAAGTATAGACATCTAGAGAGAATGGAGATACACAAGTAGAACCATCGACATAAAGGAAGAAAGTGTTGCCAAACTGAGCTTGTCTGGTGACATATATCTTTCCAGACATAGGATCCAAACAACGATATCCCTTGTATTGGGAGTTGAAACCAAGAAAGATACAAGGAAAACCGTGAGGAGCGAGTGTGTGAGCTGCATATGGACGAAGATAAGGGTACACATGACAACCAAATACATAGAAGTTCGTGTATATGGGAACCTGACCATTAATAACTTAATATGGTGATCGTCCTCCAAGAACAGGAGTAGACGACCAATTTATGGTATAAGCGGCTGCATCAAAGACATGAGGCCAGTGGAAGAGAGAGAGACGTGACAGTGGTATAACATAGACAACCTCATCTCAGTGATGTGGTGGTGTATACGCTCAACCAAACCATTCCGCTGAGGAGTATACGGGCAAGAAATTTGCTGGTGAATGCCTTTTGTCCGAGAGTGAGAGCATAACCGACCATTTACAAATTCAGTCCCCCAATTACTCTGAAACACCTTAATGGTGGAAAAGAATTAGTCTCCACAAAAGCCTCAAACTGGCAATAAACATCCCAAAAATAAGATTTTTGGCGCAGTGGGTTAAACCACGAGAGTCGAGAATGATCATCAAGGAAAATATTATAGTAGGAGAAACCATCAGCAAATTAAATAGTAAGAGGACCCCATAAATCACAATGAATTAGATCAAGTACCCTAGCAACACGTTTACCATTTTAATGAAAAGATAAACACTTCCCTTTAGCCTTTTTACACGTATCACAAATGGTAGATTTGAGCAAAACCGATGAGACAGATAAGGATCCAGAAGCACGCAAACCAGAAATAACCAGATGCTGAACATGACCAAGTCTAGCATGCTAAGTTTCAAAAGATGCACACGACTTATTTGATTCCACAATAGAAAATAAAGCAGATGCACCATAGTCTAAAATATAAAACCATTATCACTATGATCGTGACCCAAGATTTCACCAGTGATTTTATGCCAAATAATAAAGGAGCGATCAATAAAGCAAACAACAAAGTTTAAATCCCGAGTTAATTTTCCAATCAATTTTTTTTAGTGATATCAGGCACAATAAGCACATCATAAGAGACAGAGATTTAGAAATCCGAGATTCACCGATATAAGTAATAGGGAAATGAGAACATTACCAACATAGACACAGGCAGTACTATCATAAGGTGTCAATGATCAACAACAGTGGGGGACATTGCCATGTGTTTTGTGGTGCCAAAATCTAAAATCCACTTGGATCCATGGTGCTTGAACTCCGAGATACCTCCAAAATAAGTCATACTACACAATGACAAAATGGTGAGATTTTTTTTTGCAGGAGCAGCTAGGTACTTATTCACACATAGGGAGACACAGCAAGCGTGTGGAACGCACGAGCGAGAGACACTACCAGAGATACTGTCGGTGCATGGAATGCACTCGCGGGAGATACTGCATGCGCATGGATTTGACCGCTAGAGCAAAATGTTAGCAATTTAGTCGCTACGGGAAAAAGTCTGAGGGGTGAAGCTTAGTTGAAAATGAAGCCTCTACTACACTGAGACAAAAGCGAAGCCACTGTTGGACTGAGACAGAAGCGAAGGTGGTAAGAGACTTAGAAGATGCCGCTGAGAAGGAATCGCCAGAGGACGAAGCTGAACTTTGTCAGAAAAGGAAGGCCCTAGAACTTGGACGCCAAGAAGAGTCTGAGACAGGCTAAGATTCGTTGTCGGGAGAGGAATAAAGAGAGGCGCCGGAGGAAATTGAATATCCACCGGTAAGCTTTTGCCGGAATATGATTGGAAAATGACTGGAAGTTTGGCCAGAAATGTGAGAGGGGGTGGGGCACCCGAATGGAAAAAAAGATTAAGGATTTAGCACCAGAACTTACTCTTATATCATGAAAGAATGATTTCCCGTGAATAATTTGTTATTAAGAGTGAGAGAATAAATAGACAAGATCATAGTGATAGAATTGTAGTCCAATAATAACTCTAGTCTAGTCATCGGTTCTACTCTGATCTAGTCATCAAGCTGACTTATTCTAACAATAGCCACCTGGTTGATAAATTTTTTATTCGTTGCCGGGTCTCCTTGGAAGAGAAGCCTATCCCCTAACAAGCCTAAACCCTAACAAGCCTAAAACATTTAGCGTGTCGAGTGTTTCACTTATAAATTAAGTAATTTTTTTAGTGTTTGATAAACGGATAAAAAGGTGTTTATTTGATAAGTACTTTCAAAATAATTTAATTTTACATATTAACACATACTCCCTCCGTCTCACTATTAACTTCATATTTGCTTTTTCACGGTCTTTAATGAGCATGTTTGGCCGTAAATATTTCTAGTTGTATAAAATAATGTCGCATAAAAAATTAATATTTAGAAAATAGATGTTAAGACAAATCT
>JAULKK010302320.1:0-22600 GCA_032355705.1 Rubia peregrina
ATTGAAAATGGAGAGGTTGCATTTCCATAATGCGCACTCCAATTTTTTTTTATGTGTGTCTTTTTGTTTTGCACATTTATTTATGATTTTTGATATTTTTGAGAAGATGTTTTTCAATATTGCATCTTTAACCCGAATGTAATGTTATTTATTATCTGTTTCGATTTTGTTTTTACAAAAAATAGAAAGATGAAGAGGGCACATTTTGATAATGCGGCCTCCGAAATTGATTTATAAATGAAGAGGGGGCGTATGCAAAAGGTGTCCGCGACTATCAAAATGATTTTGTTTAATTTCACGAAAATTAATACTCTCCGATTTTACAAAATTTGGATGAACGAAATTTAATACATATATATTAAACGTTTATTTAATCCGTGGACGATAATAATAACAAAAACTGAATAAAATGAAAGACACATCATGAGTTAGTGAAACACGTAGCAAAGAATGGCAGGAGTAATACAATGTTATTTGAATGTGTCTCGCATGTGCTAATGATGCTCTTGACAAAGTTTTCCACCCATTCCACATGGAGATGGACGTATGGGTGCGTCTTCTTACAGCTTCTAAGTCTTCATCTTGAATTCCCTCCATGGAATCCTCCTTCATATCCTCTTCAGCTTCATCATTGAAATGATGTTGATGTTGATGTTGAGAACCAGTAGCTGAATGGAACGTAGCAGTCAGAGACAGATGTGCTTAACTACTAGGTGGAGTAAGGTATGCAGTAGAATGCACCGGTGAAGAGGTGCAGTGTGATGGTCCAACATCTGATGGTCCTTCGTATGCTAAACTTGCATGGGAAGGTCTGGTTTGAGAGGAACCAATGTCAGGAGCAGGTCCTGTACGGCACCGTCTTCGACCACATTATCTGGCAGGAGGATTTGAACGGTGGCTCTTAATGTCATTGTACCTGATACCAGAGGGGGTCCCTCGGGGGTGCGCACGTGGCTGAAAGTAACGCACCTTAGAGGGCTCCTGCGCACATTCTAGGAGATGTATGGTATCTTCATGTAAGTCCATGATAACCGTCGCGTAAGGTGGGGGACATGCGTCCAGATTAATGTCGGAGTTGAGGCGCATCCTGGACATAACATGCATCTGCATATAGGAAATTTAAAAGTTAGATAAAAAGAAATGCAGAAATGTGCTGTATTAATTTAAAGTCATTGGACTAATAAATACCACGTGCTCCATAATTTCCCCATCTCCATGAAACCCCTCTGTAACCGTTGTGGGCTGTCCTGGTCGCTCAATAATCCTCACGGTGCTACGATACCCAAAGTAGGAACATTCTCACAACATGGTGGAAAAATTTCCCCCGTTACATTTTCAATCAACAAAAAAATAAATAACCCCCAATACGAGAAAACCTACACACACAACGTGTTTAAAAAATTTATCTTCACGGATTTTTGTTGCTCATACTATATATTTTCAATTATCACTACGAACTAAACAATCTTCTCGAGTCCATTTCGTACAGTACAAAGAACGTATTCAAAAAAATTTCTCTTCACTTCTTAGCGTTGTTCAAACACATGAATGTTAATCAAAATGAATTACCAAGAATAAATAAAAACTCCGGCCACTGGAATACCCTAGTAGGCACGTGAAATATACGTGCACCAAGAAGGTGGTGGCGCGTGGGCCCCACGAGTTGCGTGTGCACAAAATGCGCGGCCATAATGAGCTTCCCGTAGTCGGCGAACTTGCAATAAAAAAAGGCAACCAAAATGGATCCTCAGATGAACCAAACAAACTACAACAAGACCTAGATCTACGAATTCAACAAACATTCAAACCTTAAAAAATGGCAGCACCAAATTGGGCAGAAAAATGCCGAGACCCTTACTCCCGGTGCAGAGACAGAGCTGGCCGGATTTAGAAGAACAAAAGCTAATGAAGATAAAGGCTACAAATTTGTGACAAAACAGCCGCGGGAGGTGTGGAGAAATGAGCATGAAAACCGAGCTCAGGCAGAAACGAGAGAGAAATGAACGGAGAGAAGAAGAAGCCCAGATTTAAAGCTGAAAACGAATGCGCATGACCATAATGCGCATTCTTCCCTTGATCGGAAAAACCCAGGTCTGACCAAGTACATGCGCATTACCAAAATGTGCATTATGCATGTCAGGTAATAAAAAAAATGGAAACATGGAGTGCGCATTATCGAAATACGCACTCCCTATTTGCATCCAACCCCCCCACATTAGCACTATTCATGGAAATTTCTCTTCTGTTCAGGGATCTTAATTTGATATGAATATCTTCTAGGGATCTTGTAACTTTATATTTCTTATTTGTACCTGTATCATCGATGGACGCAATCAACACTTTCCATTATTCAATTATTCCCTTTACATTATTTTATATGGTATCAGAACACTTACGCTCTTGAGACCTAGCAGCAAAAGTTCTGAACACTTTCCACTTATTTTCTTCGGTCAAATCTTCAGAATATTCCCTGTGCACCATCACATAATTAATCTCCCTTGTTTTGAATTCATATACACACACCCCACCTTATCAGTACATCTCACTTTTTCTGCAATGATATTTATAAATTTAACATAACCAATGTCTTCCGATTCCAACTCCGGCAATGTGCTTCTTGCTGCAACTGCTGGTTCTCAATCTGTGAACCTTAGCTTTAATTTCCCAAATCTTGCCATTCGTCTAGACCATTCCAATTCCTCTGTATGGAGCAACACCATTCATTCAACACTTGAAGCTACAACCTTGACTCTTTTCTCACCGATGTCAACCCCCAGCTGGCTACAATCACTATCCCTGCTGTGCCGCCCACTGATTCAACCAACTCATCCACCATAAGTGCAGATCGCACCGTTCCAAATACGGCGATGACGGCGTGGTTAAAGAAGGACCGTCTTGTTCTTTGGATCCGTTGCACCTTGATGAAGCCACTTCTCAGAATCATTGCGCGGGCTTCGTCCACCGCCGAGGCATGACAGATTCTTTGTCAAACTTTTTTTGCCCAAACTAGTGCCAAACAAATGCATCTTCGGCAACAACTTCAATTCCTGTCCAAAGGTTCGATGTCAGTTCTGGATTATTTCGAGAAGAAAAAGGCCCTTGTCGATTCCCTTTCTAATTGTCTTTGCATCATCTCCGATGAGGAATTTGTGGGCTGTCTTTTGTATGGTCTCGGCTATCAGGTAGCTGCTCTCCGCTCGACCATTTCCATGCGCACGGAACCAGTATTCTCGGATGAGTTATTGGGTATTCTTCTGCAGGAGGAAGCGCGCTAAGAAGATGACATCACCTCAATTCAGTTTCCTTTAGCCAACGCCGCTAGTCGGACTGCAAAACGCCACTCATCTTAGTCGCCGTCCCACATTGATTAGGATTGGTATTGTAAAATATTTAAACTCATTAGATTTAATGATGAATTATACTATCTACAAATAACTCTTTACTACCATTGCTTTGATACCATCTGGGACGAGTGAGGCCTTTGGACTTGGATTCACAGATTTACTTCAAGCCCACATTAATCTAGATAGTACTTAGATTAAAACTCACAGATTTACCTCAAATCCATACTAACCTAGTTACAACTATGTCCAATGCTAAAATGGCCAGAAACAGTGCCTAAACGCCTTCACATGGCTAAAACAGCTGACATCAGCACCCACACAAAAATTGTGTAAATAATTAGTATTTTATTGAAACCGTTTCATGAATTTGATCCAAGTAATACCTAAACAATACATCATTTAAACCATATCATGAATCTGATCTATTAGCCTTACTCTAACAGGAGTATCATACAAGGAGAAAGAGTATTTGCAAATAGTATAGGCTTATTAGCATGTCATTAGGTTAAAACCTAAAAATTAAAAAGAAAAGTAGGTACCTGAGTTGTGCCCAATGCGAGGGGCTGTGAGAATACTGAATATTATTTACTGAGAGGATTTACAATGCTTGATTCTAAGTTTTCCAAGGCTTGCCTCTAACTATTGAGAGAGTTCCCTTTTGTAAGTGAAGGGTTAGGCTCCACAATTATTAAAGCGGACAAGTCACTGTACAAATAATTACAAGAAACAAAAAACTTTAAAAAGTTGCTTCATTAAAGATGTTTTATTAAAGCTAATATTTTTCTTTATGAAAGCAGCGGGACCAATGTGTCTGTCCTCTTCTTACTCCATTATTGATGGAGTCTTCTCTCTACCCATTCCATGATTGATAAGGTAGGGTTTTCAGTCCACTTACTCCATGTGATAGAGCTGACTATTCTAGCATTTTCTGTTTTCCTCAGGATACTTCTTCTTTGATTTTGGCCTTTAGCAGGACAACTTCAATCAAACTGTGAAATAGGTCTTCTGCGGTTGGTTCACCTCCAACAGTTGTGATTATCCAGCCAGACATCCATAGGATTGTCGTCTTGGACGTCCTTCATTGAGGAGGTGGATGACTCAGAGTACGGGCTGTCGTCCACCTTGCTTTTGAAATTTTTCAAAAAATTAGCTTTAACCTTATCAAGGTACGTTGTCATCAGATCTCCTTCAGAAACCTGGAGATTCTTCATCTTCATGGTTTCCTCCAATTTGGAGAAGAATGAGGCTGTATCATCCTCTTGCCTTTTCCTGTTATTAACATATTTTAAGGACTTAATTAAAGAAGTAATTTCTTCTTCTAACGAAGAACCATACTTCTTCGTTGGATCCTCTTTGGCCTGTTCCAAAAGTTTGGACCAAATCCTAGCAAGAAATTTCCTCTTAAGACAAAAGATACCTTGGGAATTTTTCTCTGCCTCTGAAATCCACTTCCATATCCTTGGGATACCTATCTGCATGAAGAAAAATAGTGATGTAGATCCTTCGATATAATCGGAGGAGTTATCAGAAGTAACACATGGTGCTACTTGTATCCAGTCTTTATAGAAACCTATATAGGGGTCTATGAGGACTTGAATTTCAGGCCCTATAATATTTTACCATGGAAATATCCATCGAGGAAGAATTTGATAATTTTGGTGGTTCCTGAAAATTTCTAGATTGAATTTAATTCACCATGTATGAGCATATTTTTTTTATTTTCATAATAAAATGTATAAGTAAAGACATCGATATAATCGAAGTAATTGAAGGCCATCCTTATGGCTGTCCTAGGAATTATGAATTCCTTTGATCCGTATGGGCTGATACCTCACTCATATGGAGATGTTATCTTCCTTAAATAAAACTTTGAAAAGTTATTTTCCACTCCTTGATTATTATCTGGAAATGAAGTAATCTCAGCAGAACTTGTTGCTGTAAGAATGTTTTCATAATACATCCTGTTTTCCCTTTTGTGAAGGGATAACAGAAATTTTCTGCATACCGGTTCATAAGAAACCACGTGTTATTGAGGTAGTTTTTATCCTCATGAGATAAGTAAATTATTACCTCCTAGTGTGATCGAATCAAATATTGATTCCTGTCATCCTCCGATTGTTGGAGTTTTTGGATGTATGAATCCGGTTGTTGGCTTGATGAGCCTGATTCTACGAGCATCACTCTTGGAATCTTAGGAGTGTGTGGAGCATTACTCCTCTACCTCGGCCTCTTCCTCTGTTTCTACCCCTTTGAAGGGTAGGTGTAGTCCACACAGGGCACATTAAGTTATTCCTGCAAATATTCACCGGGTTAGAAAATCTGGCAATGAATTTTTTTCCCTTAAGATATTTAATCTCAAAATCGAATGGGGCTAAATGAGCCTGCCATCTTGCAAACATTTGTTTTGACACATCGTGTTTAAAAAAAATTGAAACATGAATTTGGCTGCATTGCATTCTGTCCTTATCAACAATTTTGTATTGTAAAGATCATCCTGGAATTTCTAGACACACTTAACTATAGCAAGAATTTCTTTGGCTATATTGGCGTAATTCTTTTGACTATCAATCCACTTGTCGGAATGATATCTGACTAAATACTCCTACTTAGTATGAGGATTTATCTGTTTAAGAATTCCTTCATAACCAATGTCAGAAGCATCTATTTCAATAATTTTCCCCCAATTTGGGTTTGCAAGCATAAGACATGGCAAAGCTTGAACATTTTCTTTTATTTTTTAAATTGCCCCGGTATGAATTTCAGACCATGGTGTGGCAGATTTTTTTGTCTCTCATATAAGACAGCTGGATCCAAAGATAGATTTTTATAATAATCTGAAATATAATTTAGCCTTCCCAAAAACCTTTGTAATTGAGTTCTATCAAGAATCTCATCAGGAAAATTTGAGTCAATTTCTATACTCCACGTAATGGGAGTAATTTTCCGTTGATCAATAATATGACCCAAATTTTTTTTATTTTTGTTTGGAAATTATTCATATTTGTTTTGGATATAACCAAACCACTTGTAATTATTAATTTATTAAAAATTTCAAGATGCTTTATGTGCTCTTGAATATGTTTTGAGAACATTAGAATATCATCAATATAAACGATGATCAAATCGCTATAAGGATTAAATATGTCATTCATAATATGCTGAAATTCAAAAGGAGCATTTTAAAACCAAAAGGAATTACATTCCATTCATAATGGCCAAATGGTACTGTAAAGGCAGTTTTGTATCTGTCAGATTTATTAATATGAATATGCCAAAATCCTGATTTTAAATCAAACTTTGAAAATATATTAGATTGATATAATCTATCCAATAAGTCTCTTTTATTAGGTATTGGATAACTAATCCATTTTAAAACTTTATTTGAAGGTTTATAATTAATCACCAATCTTGGCGTTCCTCGCTCTTTCTAACTATGTTTATTAACATAGAACGCAGTGCAGCTACAAGGAGAACTGGAAGAACATATGAGTCCTTTTTCTATTAGAGTAGAAATTTCTTTTTTTTTTGCAAATTTCTAGATATTCCTTATTCATCTGGCAAGGTCTAGCCTTAATAGGAATATCTTGTTCATGGAAGTCTTCCTCATAAGGAAGAGAAACAATATGTTTCTTTCTATCCCAAAAAGCATTTGGTAAATCATTACAAATGGAGATTGAAAATTCATGTTCAATACTTTTTATCTTATCCTATAATTTAGGATTTTTTAATTGATAAAAAATATTAAAAGTCATCAGTTCTTGTTGCAAATAACACAAATGTTGTTTTTTATTTTGCACAAGAGAAAGTATATTATTATTTTTATTATCCGGAATCCAAGGGAAGATAATGGTTTTCCCTTGATATGTTCATGAAAAACTCTTTTCATCAATATGTTTTAAAGATATTAACCCATTTATAAATGGTAGCCCAAGAATAATATCATTGGCCAAATATTTTACTAGAACAAAAGTTTATTCAATATATACCTTATAATGGAAAATATAGGCACTAGGTAATTTGTAAGAAACTTGTAAATTACCTCCAACTGCACCTGTTATTTTTCGAGTGGTTTTTACAAAATATTTTGTTGGAATTAAACCTTCTCGAATGCAGGTTAAAAATTGCTCCTGAATCTATAAGAGTAGGAACATTTTTATAAACAATAGTTTTATCAATTAATAAATTTATTTGGGTGATCCATTTGTGTTGGGAATAGAATTTTATTGTTCCCATAAAATCATTTTCTTCTATATGATAAGAAGTGGATGGTATTTCAGAAGTATTACTTATCTATCATGATTCAAGGACTATAATCCTATTTTCCAGAACAATTTGTTGATTTTGAAATAATGAAACTTTAGTTTTGAGATAATGGATCTCTGTTTTTAATTCTTGAACGGTAATAGGGCCGTTCTGACTCCTCTTTCTCTGTGGTTCTTCTACAATAGCTGAGAAATTATAAGGAGGATCAATTCTTGTTTGATTTTTGAAATAATCTTATCAGGTCTTTCGCTTTCCTGAGCTTTGAATAAAGCTTCAAGGAATTTAGCTTTTGAGCTTTATCCTGGATATTTTCTTGAAGCTCACTAACTAAACCATTTATAACATTAATGTTAAAATCAGAGAATTGTGCTTGGAGTTTATAAAACTCATCATCTGTTTCATCTTTGATCTTGATAACTTGACAGTTATCTCTTGAAGGGCAAGCACGGAGATTTTCTTCTTCCTCTGTAGAAGAAGAATGAATATCCTCATAATCATTGGAGGTTACAAGTTCTTCGGTATTATCAAAATTTTCTGATGAGGCAATCATTTCTAATAATTCATTTTTAATGGTTTCATCTATGTTTAAAGATCTAATTTTATCCTTTTTTCTTATTACACTTATTTGTGTAATGACATTTTTCTCCACAAGCATAGCAAGTGGGTGACTTTTTCTGTCTTTTAGGGACATAGCTCTTTCTTTCATTTTTTGCAGCATACATTATTTTTATAACAATCAGATTTGCATTTCTTATAATACTCCACTTTGTGGGTTTTTTCTCTCTCTTTATATCTCCTCTTTTTTACCATTGGTTGAGAGGATGGTTGATCAAAAGAAAATTGTTGGTAGAATTCACCTAATTGGGTCTTTTCTAGTAATCTATGTCTTTTTAATTATTTTTGTAATTTCAAATCATTACAGAGAGTTAAACCTTCTTCCATGCATTTTCCTATTAATTTTCCATAGGAATAAAAATTCCATTGGATATGAGAACTTCCAGATTCTCTCCTTAAACTTCTCTTAATTCTTTCAGCGAAAAGAGAGGGAAGTCCATTAAGGAATTTGGCATTCCAGAAACCGCTATTAGCTTCTGGGAGGTTTAAAACTCTTATAAGAAATACATCCTTATACCATCTAAAAGATGTAAGGTTAGGACATCTGTGGTTTTGTAAAAGAGTCCGAATATTGTCATAATTAGTAGAATAACTTCCAGTAAAATGCTCTAATACTGCTAATACTAAAGTAAAAATGGCATTAGGTTTTTCTTCATTACCTTCTTGTTTAATAAAATTAAGGATTGAAGCTTTCTAATCTGGGTGAGATAATTATCCCACCAAGCTTTAAGCTTGCCAGTAAAACCAGCAATGATCATTTGCACAATATGTGCATCACTCTGGTTATTGCCTCTAGTGGCAGTAGCATACATGATCATTTTATGGCATGTTCTAAAAATCTGACTGTAGGAACCACCATCGATGTTCCATTCAACTATTTCAGTACCTGAATAGGCAATAGGTTCATTCCTATAAGCCTGTTCTTCGACCAATACATCCATAGGAGTTGGTCTAGCGTAATAATAACTTTCTAAACCTATTCTAGGCTTCCAATTACTTTTCATGGCAGTAATTTGTTCTTTTTTATGTATTTATCATTTTAATTGTAGAACTACTAGGTTTATCAATACCATGGTTCTAGTTGGTAATTTTTAGTACTTTGAATTGAGAGAGAATTTCTCCAAGATCTTCTAATGAAGAATCATTTTTATTTTTCAGGCTAATACCATCCATAGAAGGAGGTGGCTGAATATTAGTTGGAATTTCCAGAAGTTTTTCCTTTTGTGGTGTACATGAATATTTAATTCTCCGTGTCTTTATAAGGGACCTTAGTTTATCAATCTTTTCATGTAATAGACTTATTTCTTCACCAATAATTTTTAGGTGAATATTTGTATAATTATTTTGTTTAAATAAACTATTGATGTGATCATCAATTCTTGGGCCATTTGTAAGAGTTTGATGTAAAATATTCATAAATGGATGGGCTTGTAAATCATTATTACTATTATCCTTTTTCAAAGCACATGGTTCATCTGGAGGATATAAACTCCTAAGGACTTTTTTGGAATCTAAAATCCAAAGTTTCTCAATAGCATTTATAACCATCTAACAAAAATTTTAAATTCTTGTTTGGTTTGTAACTCTGTGTAAAATTGATCACTAACAGAGTAGGCTTCTTCCTTCGTGAATAATGAAAAGAACCATTTTCTGAAAAGATCATATTGTTTACTATTAAAATCTTCCTTGATGATCTGTCTAAGATCAGATCCAGGAGAATAATTTAAAACATTAGGTGGAATATTATTCCAATCAATTCTTTCCCATTTTTATCCATCTTTAAAATAATCAGAATATCCAATTTCACTGGGTGATGGATCTATGGGAGCAGTTTTAATTCCTTATGGAATTTAGTTATTACCAATTTTAATTTTATTAATTTCCTCTTCTCGAGATATCTCGGAAGGAGATGTAACCTTATAAAGGTCTTCATTAACTCGAGATGTAGATGCTCTAGAAGTAAAATATCTAGATATGTCTTCAAAAGGAGAAATATAATAATTAGAAGACATAGATCTACATAATTTAGGTATTTCTTTGGAAAATTGAAGATGGATATTACTATCAATAGTTTGAACCACTTGAGCAATATGTGTATCTGTCCTTGTTTGGACAGAAACAACTTTCTCGATTTTCCAATCATCTGGATACTCGATTTCATCCAAACTAATTGGTCTTCGAGTAATAATTTTGGACCGATTGGCCAAATTGGTTTCTATTAAAACCGTTTGTCTTTTTCTCTTATCATCAATAATTTTGCAATTTAGATTCATAGTATCCAAAATGTAAAAAATATATTTGATAACAAATACACATGACTTCTATTTCAGGCATGCAATCATAACTATGAGCTTTTACATATAATGTTAAAGCATACAAAATATTTGGATCAGATAGAGAAATTGTCAAGTTAGGTTTTACATCAAAATAAACTGGACCACAGGCCAGGCTGGATTGCATAGCACCCAACAAGGATTGTCTCAAATCTAAGTTTCTAACATCCCTAAGGACTCCCATAAAACTTTCTGGAAGACCTTCCATAGTTAATGGTTTAAAAACAATTTGACCTAAACCAATGTGTAAAAACTTGTAATAAAGTTTTTTTTATTTCTTTCAATATCAATATCAGAAAATAGTTGAATAGTTTTTTCTTTATTGTCCATTTGGACAGATTCTTCAATAGTTTTTATTATATGTCTATTTCAGAGATTTTCAAAAATACCATGGTTATAAATTTTCTTTGTAGAAACTGATGGAATTGTCCACCTGTTCATCTCATCGAGCTGTTGTGGAAGTTCATATTCTTCCGATCTAGCATTCTTATGCTTGTAATTTTGTTTGAAAATATTTAAACTCATTAGATTTAATGATGAATTATACTATCTACAAGCAACTCTTTACTACCATGAATCTGATACTATCTGGGGTAAGTGAGGCCTCTAGACTTGGATTCATGGATTTACTTCAAGTCCATATTAATCTAGATAGTACTTAGATTAAAACTCATGAATTTACTTCAAATCCATACTAACCTAGTTACAACTCTGTCCAATGCTAAAATGGCCGGAATTAGTGCCTAAACACCTTCACACGGCTAAAATGGCTGACATCGGTACCCGCACGACAATTGTGTAACTAAGTAGTATTTTAATGAACCATTTCATGAATTTGATATAAGTAATACCTAAACAATACTTCATTGAAACTATATTATGAATCTAATCTATTAGCCTTACTCTAACTAGAGCATCATACAAGGAGAAAGAGTATTTGCAGATAGTATAGGCATATTAGCCTATCATTAGGTTAAAACTCAAAAATTAAAAAGAAAAGTAGGTACCTAAGTTGTGCCCAATGTGAGGGGGATGTGAGAATACTGAATATTATTTACTGAGAGGATTTACAATGCTTGGTTCTAAATTTTCCAAGGCTAAGATTTTAGCGAATTAATCTTTGCCAATTCCCGCCAACTAACCGAAATGCCACGACGAGGCTTCGTAATGCACCTGTTGGCAAGTCAGCCTTTAGTGTCTTGGGTTCAAGTTCTTCTGATAATGGTGATCCTTGGTCCATCGACTCCGACACAACTCATCATGTGACAAACGAACTTGGAAATCTCTCTATCCAGAATACCTATAATGGTAATGACCAACTCACAGTTGAGGATGATACATCTCTTCCGATTACTCATTTTGGCAATTTTATTCTAAATGTTGACCATGCTGCCAATTATTTATAACTCCGTAATAGTTTACGTGTTCCAAAAATTACAAAAATCCTGCTTAGTGTGTGTAAACTTACTCGTGATAAAAAGGTTTATGTTGAACTTCACTCAGACCATTGCCTTGTTAAGAATTTGCAGGGACAAATTTTTCTAAGGAGAACCATTGAAAATGATCTCTACTGCCTTCCGCACTCTTTCTCCCAGCCGTCCTCCTCAGTCAGTTCACCTGTTGCATTTCACATTGAGCGAACCTCTTTCCGATGTTGGCATCATCGTCTAGCTCATCCGCACGAGTCTATTCTTCATTGCATTGTCTCTAGTCATAGTCTTCCTATTTCTTGTAATAAATTAGACACAGTTTGGCTCCTGTCAACTTGGAAAATGTCACCGTCTACCTTTGTCACCTCTCACTAGTGTTTCTTTAAAACCATTTGATTTAATTCATACCGATGTTCGGGGTCCTTCCTCTAAGCTTTTTTCTTATGGGTGTCGATATTATCTTAGTTTTATTGACGACTGCACTAAATTTACATGGCTCTACTTTTTATCCGCCAAATCCCAAGTCTATTCCATCGTTGAACTCTTTCTCAAACTTATCCAAACCCAATTCTCTACTCAAACAAAGCTTTCTAGTCCGACTATGGCTGTGAATACCACAATGTCTCTACCCTTCTTGCCTCTCTTGGCATTCACCACTAGGTTTCTTGTCCCCACACTCCGGTGCAAAATGGATCTTCTGAACGCTGCAATAGCATGATCGTTGAGAAAGGCCTCTCACTTCTTGCTCACTCTCGTCTACTAATCAAATTGTGGGAACAAGCCTTCCATAAAATTGTCTATCTGATCAACCACACCATAACCCCTGTTCTTTCTCACAAATATCCATACCAATGTCTCTGCATGAAAGTACCTAACAATAGCTTTCTTCTTTCCTTTGGATGCCTATGTTATCATTTCCTCCGCCCCTACAGTGCCAACAAACTGGAATATCAGTCTCTCTCTTGTATCTTCCTCGGTTACAGTTCCAAACACAAGTGATACCCGTGTCTTCATTTACCCACCTCCCGCACATACATCCCTCAATTTGTTGTATATGATGAATCTGTCTTTCCTTACCTAGATATGTCCTCTCCAAGTCCCTCTCCACTACCCTCTTCCTGCATTATTCCATTATCCACTCTCAGCCAGGTTGCCTCAATCCCCACTGCTACAACTTCCTCATCTCATCATAGTTTACCACCCACTCATCTGGATGATCCCGTCTCGCCTTCCTCATCTCCAATGCTTCAGTCCTTAACCTGTCATCCAAACCCCAACTCCCTATCCCAATGCTCCTACCTGGTTTTGGCCCTCTGATCAGTCTATTCATAACATGATTATTCGTTCCTCTACCCATTCTCTCAAACCCAATGCTCTCTTATCCACCAAATATCCTCTTCATGTTTGCTCTAACATATTCTCTTAAGCCTAAACTTTCCATCAAGCCTCTAAAGATCCAAACTGGCAGCATGTCATGCAAATTGAATATGGCGCTTTAATGGCTAATCAGACAAGGGACCTAGTCCCACATCCCCCGAATACTAATGTGGTTGCCTGTAAGTGGGTTTACAGGGTCAAGTGAATGTCAGATGGCTCCACTGAGCGCTACAAAGAGCGTCTTGTAGCCAAAGGTTTTCACCAAGAAGCTGGTGTGAATTACTTTGACAGTTTTAGTCCGGTGGTCAAACCCACTACCATCCGCCTTGTGTTGAGCCTAGCTGTGTCTGCTGGTTGGCCTCTTCGATAGGTGGACGTCAACAATGCCTTCCTTCATGGTGATCTCACTAAGACTGTATTTATAAATCAACCGCAAGGTTTTATTTCTCCAGACAAGCCATCTCATGTATGCAGGCTTCGTAAGGCTCTCTATGGATTGAAGCAAGCCCTCGAGCTTGGTTTTAGTAGCTCACCACCTCTCTTGTTCACCACAAATTCAAGGCGTGTGTTTCTGATCCATCTCTTTTGGTCAAAAAGTCTGGCTCTCATGTGGTCTACATCCTTGTCTACGTGAATAATTTTGTTATCACTGGCTCTCATACTGCCTTCATTGATGAGTTTTTTTGGTCTACTACATCGTGACTTTGCCCTGAATGATCTTGGTACTTTTCACTATTTTCTGGGCATCGAGATCCTTCGCCAAGGTTCCACATTGCAGCTCTGCCAACAAAATTTCATCTATGACATCCTAGAACAGAGTAACATGTCTGGAGCTCATCCCATCTGCTCCACAACTGAGCCAGGGTTTCACCTAGTTGCGGCTGGCAAAGCTCTTCCCGACACATCTCTTTATCACAGCATTGTCGTTACTCTGCAGTATGTCACTATCTCTCGTCCAGAAATCTCCTATGCAGTCAACTTTAGTTCATGCATTTTCCTGCGGAAGATCACTGGTGTGTGGTCAAACGCATCCTTAGATATCTGAAAGGCACAATTTCTTCCGGTCTAGTTCTCCAAAAGGCTCAAGGCTGGAGACTAGCGGTTTTTTTCGATGCTGGTTAGGCTTCAGATCCTGATGATTTTATATCGCAGCTTGGCTTCACCATGTTCTTTGTGGAATCTTATTATCTGGTCATTTTGCAAGCAGAAAGTTACTTGTTCTAGCACTGAAGCGGAATATAGAGCCATTGCTTTTACTGTGGCTGAACTTATCTGGCTCCAACAACTTCTTCATGAGATGCATGCACCGGTTCAATCTCCTCTGATTCTGCTTTGCGACAACTTGAGTGCTACATTTCTTTCAGCCAACCCGGTCTTCCACCAGCGCTCAAAATATATAAAGATCAACTATCACTTTGTACGGGATCAGGTTGCCTCTGGTGATCTTGTTGTTCATCACGTTTGGTCTCTTGATCAAATTGCAGATATTTTCACAAAGGCAGTTGGGAATCAACACTTTCTCACTCTCAGTTCCAAGCTTCTTGTTCGTCCTCGTCCATGCGCTGGGAGGGGGGTGGGGTGTTAACCGTATATAGTTATTGACTTAGTTTAGGTTGTTATTCTAGATAACTATCAATCTAATTTGAATCCCTTCTGTTTAGGGATCTTAATCTGATATGAATCCCTTCTTTTATGGAATCTTGTAACTCTATATACTTATTTATACCCGTATCATCAATGAAAGCAATCAACACGTTCCATTATTCAATTATTCCCTTTATATTATTTTATTGATGTAAAATGGAATAGAACTTTGATTGTGGTAACTGTATTGGGAGTTACGAATACTAGTGTTAATTTTCATTCAAGTAGCTAACTGAAGAATTCTACAAAGTATTACTTATGTTCATCAATATCAAATGTGTGTTGAAACTTTTGTCACTTAATCCTCTTATATTTCCTGGTTGTGATTAGGGGACTTAGTTATTTGCTTCAGGAGTTTGAATTTGCTGCAAGTTGTTTGTTTACCTACCATTATACTTAATTCTTTGAACTGGGTATTAGAGCATGTGCAGCGGATGAGCTCTTGCCCATGAAGAAGACCCAAATGTTGTGCAATGGGAGGCTGGTGGCTAAACTTTTGGATGGAAATTGGCACGTGGCAGAGGGTAGTTTGCAGGAGAGCAAACACTTAAAAGGTGCGGGACCCATGCCATATGGCATGTGGGTCCCGAAATTTAATGCCCATATTTCCTCTCCATTCTGCACATGCGCAGTATTCCTCCATTATTCACTCACCCATATTTGATGCCCATATTTGATGCCCATATTTCATTTGCACATTTACTGCACACTTCCTCCATTTATTTCCTCCATTTATTTCACTAACTTCACATTTCTCAAACAAAACCATTTAACTTAAAATTTATTATTCTATTGTATTTATTTTTGAGAATGTATCATGTCAATTGATCAACGGTTAGACTCATTTATAAAACAAAATCTTAATAATTTTTAATATCAAATTATTAATATTTAAATATAAATATAAAATAAAATTCAATGTCCAAAATAAGATACGATAAAAATTCATGGTTTCAAAATTTTAATTTTTTTTAAAAAGAATACAATATTAATAGTGGTATTATAAACTTAAAGGTAGTGAATAATTAGTTTTTTTTAAAAAAGTGCAGCGGGTCTATTTATATTTTCTATATAAATAGGTTTTAAAAATACTACGATTGATACATGGCTCACTATAAAGTCTAAAATTACCATTCTCAAAATTTTCAATTTCATTCAAAATTGATGTGAATATATTTTTGTGTACATTATTTAACTTGTTGTTTTTGAAAAAATAATATTAATTTGTTTTGGTGTGTAATGTATTATGAGTTATGATAGTGAGACTAATCCCTAGCGAATGGACTACTCACCATGATTTTGACAAATCTCCGACACCCATCAACCACCCACACTTTTAAAAGTGATTTGACAAGTCTCCGACACCAATCAATCACCCACACTTTTAAACGTGATTTGACAAGTCCCCGACACCAATCAATTATGACATTACAATAATGTGTATGCAATAATTCATTCAATAAGTTTTCTCTCCCCAATTTCATGTATAAATAGGGTCTCACAAATACTACAATTGATACACAACCCACAACAAGTCTAAAATTTTCCTTCTCAATATTTTGTTTCCCTTGAACATTTGAATTTTTCCCTTCATCATGGATGAAAGAAATTCACGTTCTGGAAAAAGTACAATTTCCCGAAAATCAAACAAAACAACCAAATCCAAATCCAAAGTTCCAATTTCTAGTCAAAACTCCGGCGTGAATTTATCTTGCAATGAAAGTTTCAAATTTGGAAATGCACAAACCTATCATCCCGATGGTTCATTTTCTCAATTTCAATATCCATCGAATTCTTCAATTCCGATGTATCCGAACATGCCAATGGTGTTCGGTCAACCCCCCATGTCATTCCACGGCTATCCAAATTCTTCACAACAGATTCCTATGAATCCACAATTTATGACACCAAATGGAGGTAGTTGTTTCATGCCCAACAATGGCAATTTTTACAGGGGGAAGTGTTAACAACATGGGTGTTTCAGGCTATGGCATGGGTGGAGGAAGTCAGGGTGGAAATTACAGCAATCCAGTGGTGGTTAACGAGGGGGAGCTGAATATGGCCGGTGAATATGAACATTCGTTGAGGGGAAATGAAACACCTTCTGGAGAGAGATGAAGGCCACGACGAAAGTATTTTGGGATTTGAATAAAGATCGTTCTCTAATTCATTCATGGTTGGAAATTACAAATGATGGAGCGATCGGCACGGACCAGAAGGACACCTATTGGAAAAAAATTACTGACTTAAAGAATCAGCTAAGTGCAGACACTAACAGAGTCCGGGGTATAAAGTCCTGCAAGAATCGATGGGGCATAATTTCAAAGTCAGTTGGAAAGTTTATTGGTTCAATGTCAGAAGTCAATCGACGAAATAGGAGTGGAGGGTCTGAAGCAGACGTGTTAGAAGAGGCACACACCTTGTACAAGGAAGAGGTAGGTTCTGTTTTTACTTTCAAGAATTCATATGACTTATTGCATAATCATTACAATTTTTTATGTGAGTACACCTCCAAAAATAAATATGACATCTACATGTTCGACCAAAAATGTTAACACACCGAGCAGTGGAGGAAGCTCAAAAAGGTCGAGGGTGAATGAATGTGAAGACTACTTATCATCACCGCATCCGGCTACACCTAATAGTGATGAATTTTTTATGACTGACTACCCACCAAGACATGCGGGAGTGATGGCAACTAAAGCAAATGGTAAACAAGCGGTGAGATCGATGCAAAAATTGGATGAAACAATGGATGGAAAATATGGTTCCATACTACAAGCTCTTGGTGTCGCCAACAATCAGATGAGTGCATATGCTGAGCTAAAAAAGAAGAGTTACAAGCAACAACGATGCTTGAGATGAAAAAATTGGAGATTCAAATGAAGATACTTGAACATAAAAAAATGAAGGGGACAAGACACTACTTACGACTTTGTTACATAGAAATGATCTCACCGAAGACGAAATTGAGATTAAGAATCGTTTGATTACTAAAATGAAGAACAAAATATAAATAATCGGTTCTTATTTGTTTGCAATTTTCAATGTTGAGCATGTGTTTCAATTTCATTGTAATTTGTTTTGAATCATTTTCATGCACTTGATGTAACTTGTTGCTTTTGAATGATAAATTTCAATTTGTTTAGGTGTGTAATGTATTAAAGTGAATTGACTTGTCGCCATCAAATCTTCAAACTTGGATGAGTGCATGATTTGACTAATCATTCCCATTTTGCCACTTCGGTAGTGAATGAACTATCCAGCCTTAATAATACAACAAACATTTATTAAGAATGAATCACTCACCCATAATTTTCAACATGATTTGACAAGTCTCTAACACCCATCAATCATGACATTGCAATAATGTCTATGCAATAATTTTCTATCAACTCCACCTTACAATATCTCTATATAACTTCAACTCGAATTCTCTTCATTCACAACATTACATTCACTTATGAACCATTTTACTTCTTCCCTTTCATTCTCTCACTCATAACTTCCCTCTCACTTCTCTTGACATACCTAAAGATGGCATCTTCTTCTCACTACAACTCAAATTCTACTAATTCCCAAACCGATGATGAAGATTAGAATAAATAATCCTCGAATTCCCAACAAAATTCCTTTCCTCCAATTCCCAGTATCAATGCTATCATGGAATCTTACATGGTAGCGTACTCAAAAGCAGCAGAATTCTGCAAGGAATACTTTGATTACCTCAGATAGAGAGAGACAATTAGCAGGACCTCCAAGGAGTAAAAGAAGAACCATTGATAGGGGTCGTGCAGAAGGCCAGTTGATTATGTTGAAAGGGATCCTTCACCGGAGACAAGAACTTATTTTGATGAGGTGTTAAGACGAAGATTCCGCATGAGAAGAGAGTTGTTTCTCCGTGTCGTGGAGGGCGTTCGTAACCACGACCAAAATTTTGTGCAAAAACGAGATGCAACCCGCAAACTTGGGTTCCATGAATATCAGAAGTGAACTGCTGCAATGCATGTGTTAGCTTACGATTTAGCATATGATCAAACAGATGAATACTTACGAATCGAAGCTAGTACAGTGAGTGAAGCATTCTAGATATTTATCATGAGTGTGATTGTTGTGTTCGGTCCTATATACTTGAGGAGACCAACTGAGCAAGATGTGGCGCATCTCTTCCAAAAGGGACAAGATCGTGGATTTCCTGGAATGTTAGGTAGTATTGACTATATGCATTGGGAGTGGAAGAATTGTCCTAAGGCATGACACGGTCAATTTGCAGGGAGGAGTGGGAAATCAACAATCATATTGGAGGCAGTTGCTTCTTATAACTTACACATTTGGCATGCATTCTTCGGTGTACCGGGTTCATGTAACGATATTAATGTTCTTGATCGATCACCATTATTTGATGATATTAATGGTCCCATGATTATCAATTTCAAAGTAGAAGAACAGAAGGTGAAGAAACTACGCCGCTGTGAATCTTTTTGGTATAAGGATCTCGTGGTGCATAACATTATGAACAAGATATGGAGCAATTCTGCCACAAGTTTTAACCATGATGCTATCTGGGATCCAACAGTGTCATATTGAAAGGAGCATTTTGTCACAATGAATCATTTTTGAAATTGGCACATTCTTCTCTTATACCAATTTGGATATGAGAATCAGGAAGCTAGAAAACGATCTTGAATATATAATCTCCAAAAATTAATCGAGATAAAAAAAACACTGCAATTTTGATGAAGGAAGAGCTTTTAAAGCTGTATGAATTTTAACTGGAGCATTGGAAGCAAAAAGCAAAACTCAAATGGGATCAGGAGGGGGAAGCTAATTCATCTTACTACCCCATACATGGGCCAAAAAAAATCTTTGGCAAAAAGAAAAGTGGAGCTTAAAATAGAAGAGGGCACTTGGTCATCCTCACATGATCACATTCATCAGGAATTGCTCTCACTCAAGGAAAATTTATGAATACAATGATTCACATCCTCATATCCCTGAGCTCCATCTTATTCCGTAGCAATTGGTTGATATGATACCAAACAAACCCTCTCACTCACAAAAACAAGCTCTCCTGAAGCCTTTTTCTGAAGAAAAAAAAAGGTCTGGGATTCCATTAAGGATATGAAAGCATGGTCAGCGCCCGGGCGTGATGGGTTCCCACCAGGTTTTTACATTAAGCACTGGGAGACTATTAAGAAGCATCTGATGAAATGTATGCAGGATTTTCAACAAGATCAGCTGCTAAACAAAGACTAGAATTAAACATTCATAGTTTTTATTCCCAAGATTAAGAATCTAGTATACGCCAAATATTTTTGGCCTATTAGCCTCTGCAATGCAAGTTACAAAATACTTCCCAAGCTTCTGCTTATCAGGCTCAAAAGAGTCATTCCATCTCTAATCTCTGAAAACCAGCATGGTTTTTTCCTGATTTTTTTCCTGATTGCTAGAATAACAAAGTATCGCTCTCGCTTCTCTCGAAAACTTTACTGTATAACGTCCATAATTCCCCCACTCCACCGTCGGCTCCGCCATGGACGCCGCCGCAACCACTAAATTACGCCCAGACATTGAAGCAAACAACCTCTTCAACGATCCTCCCCTTGATCCCTGCACTTCAACCATCATTCTCTTACAAAGGGGAGGTGGCTGTTTTGTACCCAGATCCTGAAATCGACATTCTATCCATCCCCTATTCGAAGCCCTAATAAGCAAATTTGGAAGAGGAAGGCCATCAATGGAATTCCTGAGGAAACAATTCCAAACAATAGGATTCAAGGGATAGGCCAACTTAGCAGCAATGGATAGTCACCACATTCGGATGACGTTCGACATTGAAGAAGACTATCATCGGTGTTGGTTAAAAAGAACTTGGTCGCTGGGAGGGAGCACCATGAGAATAATCAAGTGGACCAAAGATTTTGATTATGAAGCTGAATCTTCATTGTTGCCGATTTGGTTGACGGTGGAATTTCCGCCGGTCTACTTCTTCCATCCGCAGGCTCTTCAGGATATAGGTAAGTCCCTCGGTGAACTCCTATTTTCAGATGCTCACACGAGGAACCTTACTCGCCCATCTACTATTAGACTCTGTGTTGAGATGGATATCTGTAAAGAGAGACCTAGTAAGATTAGGCTTGGTTCACTGTCTAACAACAAGGCTTATAACATTACCTATGAGGATTTCCCGAGTTACTGCAATCTATGTCAAAAGATATGACACTATGTTGCTGATTATAAGAATGAGGAACCTGGGATTAAACAACACATAGTTAAGCAAATAGTTAGACAAAAACCTAGGCAAGTCAAGGGTACAGGCACTAAGGGTCCAGTGAGGAAGAAAAGAGATCAGGAAGAAAAAAAACTCCTCTACCCTAGTGAATCAGAACCTGCTGGAAAAAATAGATCATGCTCAGGTTGTCAATCAAAATGATGAAGTGGTTGCAAACTCATTACCTAAACAACCAGCTACTAACATTTTCTCAAAACCTACTACAAGCACCAATAAATTTGTTGTTCTATAGGAAGAAGTAACTGGCACCAATAGATTTGTTATTGCAGAAGAGTGGTTTGTTGAGGAATAGGTCTCTGATGAATGTGTTCATAATGTGCAACAATTGTCTAAACTTGATCTAGCAAAATATGCTGAGCAGACTGTCAACCAGAATGCTGGGGTTTAGCAGAATGTAGAAGATAATGTAGATGTGGACACAGCAGTTCAGGAACATATTCATGAACAATTGGTTATGAACGAGCATGCACTTCATAAGCAAGATCGACTAAAGTACCATCAGAATTCAGATCTTGTGAAAAATCACAGAATTCATAACATGGAGCATCAGCCTACAAACTCTGAAATACCAACCTCGGGCTCAGTGTCTCCGACCTACAACGATCAAGGGAAAAATACAGATACTGAAGGAGAGATGCTGATGTATACAGCCGAGGAGAGAGTCTTCAACACTTCACCATCATCACCAATTAGAGACCACAACATTCCAACTTTTGCAGACGACACTTTCTCCAATCAGAACAAAAATCAGGCTTTCTCTAATGCTGGTTTAAGTTTCAAGTTGAATAATCTTTCCAAAATTAAAAAAGAAAAGTTTCTTTGCCTGTGCAGGAAATGCAACTGCCACTGGTTTCCTCACTCTGGAGTAAAGATAAAGAAACTAACTTGCAAGAAACAGCGTCAGATGAGGATAACTGCAGCCGGAACTTTTTTGATACTTCAAAGAGAAGTGCCAGGTTAGCCTTAAAAGAATAAAGTTTTTAATGTCAGTAAAAATAATGTTACGGAATTTTAGGGGATTAAATACTTCTCAGTTAAGGCTTAAAAGACTTTGTTAAAAACTGAGAATTGACATGCTTGCAATCATTGAACCCAAGTCCCAGCTCTCTCTTTTTTTATTAAACCGTAGTAGACGGGGTTTGGAGGGTGTCCTTCTCTTTTCATTAAGCTCATATCTTGCCAAAAAATTGACTTTTGTAACCCGAAGGCCTACATCAAGTTGTCTGAAGGCTTACATACGAGTACTAAAATGCCGGTAACAGCATATCTAAACACAAATGTAAAACTAGTCTAAAAATAAAA
>JAULKK010302339.1:0-12474 GCA_032355705.1 Rubia peregrina
GTGGGAAACACGTGGGGGAGCCTTTCAAATTGCCCTGACATTGGCCAATTGGGCCAGTCCCAAATACTTGGCCAATGGCTCTTGTCTCAATTGTTTGAGACTCCCTTGAGACCCCCACTGTGAAATTTTATTGTCTCAGTTATGTCTCAATTTTTAATTGAGATCCAATTGAGACCCCCACTTTACATGCTCTAACACCAGGATTCTTATTGTATTGTATGCCATCAATACATTTTAAGGATAATTATTGTTTTCTTTATTAGGATGAGTTCCAACACTAGGTTCATATTGTAATGTATCCCATCAATATAATTTACGGATAATTATTGAATAGTTTAATCTCCATGAGGGATTAAAGACGGTTCCATTGGATCGAAAGTGACTTCTCTAATCATGCCTCTGATCTTCTTCGATCAAAAGCGGTTATGGGAACCGCTTTTAAAATTGATTATTAAAGGCGGTTATTTTCCGCCTTTAAACAAGTGGAAGGAACCACCTTTAATAGGTTCTGAGTTAGCAACCCGCTACCAATGCTTGGATGTTCCAACTAGTTATAGTCTTGGAATTGCACCAAGTTCGGGCACCAAAACATATGTCGGAGGTGGCTTTTCAGTTCCGACGTCTTTGGTGAAATCTGGTCCTTCTATGGATCAATTTTTTACATATAAATTTCTCATTTTTATTGATTAACTTCCGAGCTCGGAAGTAGTGTCGGAGCTTGGTGGTTTCAAATTCGGAACTAGTAGTCGATTGTTTAAAATAAATATGGTGCACTAGGAAGCTAGTTGCGAGTTTGGAACTTGGTTTGGTATTAATTGTATATATCATTAGAAACTAGTTTACGGAAATCCTCATATCACACCTCCAATTTGTATCAAAATACTTGACATGATCATACTAGTTAACAAAAATCTATAGACTATGCTAACGAAACAACAATCTATAGATGTGAACAATTCATGTCATCACTATATACATGTTTGTTATACTATCACGTACGCATTTCAAAGAGATGCGAACCGGACATAAATTAGATGCCTAGCCAACCAATTTCTTGCAGTGTTGATATTATCTTACGATTATGGCTTGTGTATCTTTGAAAAAAATATGTAGATCGGAAAATATTAATATTATGAGTAATGGAGTTACAAATTATGTTACAACAATGGACACAAGAAACAAGTCTTTACTTGGTCAATTTCTAAGTAATCCAACCGTACATGTTTAACGCACTCCACTGCGTATAGAATAATGCAATAGCCGCACTCTCATATTTTTGCTTATTTCTTGTACTAATTATAACAACGAAAATAGTCAAAATTCTAATAATTTATGAATAAATTGTATATGCTAACATTGAAGGAAAATCAAACCTTAATTTCGACTACGTCCAAACCCGAATTGTATCGTTAGGATCATTGATAGAAACACCCAAAACTTTAACGAATGCCTCGGATGCTTGGAAGTGCAGGGGTCCATCCAGTAAAAGAAAATAAAAAATCATCTCCAATGGTCCCTGCAGTAAATTTAAAGATCTTAAAATAATGCATAAAATGATTACCGTAAATGAAATGAATATTTATAACCATCACCTCTCAATGTATGGTGCAACAAATAATCTTTTATCCATCAACCCTAGACTTTTGTAGATGTAGTCCATCATCTCTTGGGCTGTACAACCAATTTCTTGAGTCATCACCATGCACAAATACCCTATCAAATCCTTCTTCTTTTGGTTACCAAAGTAATACAAGTACCCTTCAAACAAAAATGTGAGCATTAGTTGTAAACATGTAAGAACCATAAATTATAACTATAAATGCCTAAATCTAGTATTCCCACATAATGTAGAGAGACATTAGCTTTCAGTTAACTTGCTCACACCTCTATAGGTATTCAAAGTCAATCCATGATGTGATGATTTCTAACTTTTGATCGAAGGCGTATTCATTTCCTAAAGGGTTAAATGTTTTCTAACACCACATTTAGTCTGAAAATGCCAATATATATAACCCTGTAAAATAAAAAAAAGTGCCAAACTAATCCTAACTTTAAGATGAACTATGCCGATATAACCTTTCGATCATATTTCAGCATTGACTCACCAATTGGGCCATTGACCCGATGCAAAATGACAAATATGTCCTCAGCCATTTATACTTATTGTATTTCCCATTTTACCCCATCATTACCTCCAACCACCACCACCTGCCACTCACTTCTGCCACCAGTAACCACCACCCTAGCTCCACTTCTACCCACTCCCTCCACCAACTACCACCATCAAAACTCCACCAACCCTCGCTAAGTACACACTCATTAGATCTGGGTTTTTCGCCTCTCTGTTTTCTATTCTAGCAAAATAAAAATGAACTAAGCCTTTACTTACAACACGCATAAATGTCTGGCTCTACAAGTTTGAGGAAGCACTGATGGCGTAGAACAGGTGTTGGCGAGTTTGAGGAAGAGTGGCCTGGCACCCACCACCACCCCAACACCGCTAGATCTCCACCGTTGACGATTCGCTACGGTGAGTTTAAGGAAGCGCAACTGGTGGTAAAGAATAGGCATCGGTGAGTTTGAGGAAGCATGGATGTGCCTCCACCACCCATCACTACTATCGTGCTGTTAGATCTCCACCGCTCACGATACGTACCAGAGCGTGTTGAGGAAGCACAGCTGGTGGCGAAGAACAAGTGTTGGCTAGTTTGAGGAAGCGCGGTTGTAACCCCGCCACCCACCACCGCCGTTGTGCCACCAGGTCTCTGCCTCTGATGATTTACGATGTAGAGTTTGAGGAAGCGTAGTTGTGCCCCCGCCACCCATCCACCACCACCGTCGTGCAACTAGGTCTCCGCCGCTAAGAATTCGTGCTGGTGTGTTTGAAGAAGCGCTGGTGGTGGCAAAGAATAGGCGTCAACGAGTTCCCATCATGTCCAGCGGAGCAAACATGAGCTCACGGTGGTGCAAACGTGAACTTCTTCTTCCGCTTCCGCCACAGTGGGGTTAAGATCGACACATGGAAGGGGTAGAGTAGATAAGGTTTAGTCTTTTATATTTTTTTCAATTTTTCTTTTTAAATTCAGGGGTAAAACCATCATTACTATAAAACCGACCAATTTCGACGTTGAAAATTGGAGTCAATGCTTGACAAGGTTATATTGGCACATACTTCATAAAGTTAGGCTTATTTTTGGCACTTTATGATTCTACAGGGTTATACTGGAAATTTTAGCCTAAAGTCAGGGTTATTTTGGCACTTTAATCTTTCTAAATATAAGTATGTTGAGTTATGTTGGCAGTTTCCATTCCAATCATACAACACCCATACAAAATGTGATGAATCCTTAACGACTTGTGTTCATGTGATGCGAGGTATAATTTTCTTGGGTGTTTCTATCAGTGGCTTAGGGGTTATAGGGTGGGTGACCTTCAAATGACTAACCTTTATAGGATCGGCGTATATTAGTAGGCGAGGCCATAGAAGAACCATTCCTCGGGTGGGTCCCACTCACCCGTAATGACCATCAAGAATTGTTAAAAAGGTGTTGAGGACCGTTGGATTCTCCAGCGAAACTCTATTTATACCATCCACAAATTGTTATGGAGTGAGGATAACACATTAGCATTTGTAAAATTTCTTTGGCAATGTGGATTGGTCTACCTTGTCGGCTTAATCAATGTACAGCTCGCCTGAATGTGATGTATGAATGACAAATAAAACCATACCATTTTTTTGGTGGACATGTTGGATTTGTCAATATTTTTTTCTTCATTCACGTAAGAAGTATTGCCGTGGTTAAACTGGAACCCCTTGTTAAGGAACAAGAATATTTTGTGAACATTATTTCTGTATAGATTAGAATCTTTTTCCAATTATGACTTTTTATGGGTTCTTTGTATCTCTATAAATTGTAACCTGAATCATGAATACAAACATTGCTTTTATTTTCTACATGATATCAGAACCTAAAATTCTGAAACCTCTAGAATTCTAAAAATTTTCCGATCTCCGATCACCCGTGTCCTTGCCGCCGTGCTCGCCGCATAGAAGATTGCTGCTGTCAGTTTTCACGGTGCGTCCACTACATGCATCATCAATCTCGTTCTCAAATTACTGCCACCGTGCTCTCCACATAGAAGATCACTGCTATCATTTTTCACGGTGCGTCCACTACATGCATCATCAATCTCATCCTCAAACTACTGCTTGCTCAACGCCGATTGCACCCGTAAGCCGGTGTTATTCACCAATCTTGTAGCTCCGTCTGAACTGCTCGTTGTTGATCCTCACACTTTTGCGTTTGCTTCATGCATTGCCACTCTCTGTCATTGCCCAAATGTCAACTTCTGATTCTGCCTTCATCCGCAATGCCGATGCCGCTCGTATTGGCGGTGAATCCGAGGCCATATCCCGTGAGCCACTGCTCACGATGCCCTTATTGCTCTCCTTGGATAGCTTTAGTTTCATGCTAGTGGCCATATATCAACAACGACAGGCTGACTGATAAACTTTCTGTACTTTCACAAACCATCCAATCATTCTGGAACGGAGAAAACTATAGAGAATAGACTACTTCCATCCACAATGCTTTGCATGCTAAAAAGAAGCTTGGTTTCATTGATAAAACCATTAAATGATCCCCGATTGACAATCCTGAATATGATGACTAGTCTAGAGTTAATGTTTTTCTCATATGCGGGATCCTTGAGACTGTTGATCCAACTGTATAGTCCTCAGTGAATTACTTTGATACTGCTAAACAACTATGAAATGGTCTTGTTAGAAGATTCTCGCTTAGAAATGAATAAAAAATCTTGAAGATGCATGGCGAGATGATTAGTTTCCACCAAAATAAGAAGTCAATTGCCATTTACTAGGGAAAACTCAAGAATTTGGACGATGAGTTCAACTCTCACGTCCCTCTTTGGGTTTGTTCCTGTGAACCTTGCAAACAACTGTGCCATTGTAATGCAGCTTCAAAAGTTATCAATGATCGTTAAAATGATCAGATGATCTATCAATTTCTCCTAAGTCTAGATGATGGATACAATACCTTGCAATCTAATGTTATGGCTCAAGAACCGCTGCTACCACTTAGTCGCATTTACGCTCTTGCGATTCACAAGAAGTCTCATAAATTTATAGTTTGGGAACGTGACGCTTCAATTCACTCCATGGAGTATGCGACTCATCACCCACCCGCCTTAGGTTGCCCACCAAGAGCCCTCTCTGCAGCTGATTAATGGTTCATGGAGATGAGAACCGCAACTGCAGGACCGAAAGTGATCTGCACCTAAGTGTATGCATTAACAAATGTATTTGGCACATTTATTATTATGTTTCGGTTGGTTTATTGAATTATTTGTTAGCTTTAGAGCATGTACAAAGGGGGTCTCAATTGGGTCTCAATTAAAAATTGAGACAGAACCGAGACAATAAATCCTACTGGTCTCAGTTGATTTAAAAAAAAATGAGACGCTGGCCATGGGCCTTTTATCTGAGACTAGCCCAATTCTGACTTGTCAGTGGAGCACGTGGGCAAGGTGGAGTAACGTCATCTTTCTTTGACCTGCACTCATTTCTCCATGGCTACTCCAATTTCGATTTTCAATTTGTCCTTTTCATTTCTCCATGGCTTCTCCAATTTCTCCGTGAGTATATGTCTTTATTATGCATACCAATTTTTTGTTATTTAAAAAAAAATTAATTTCAAACTGAATATTTTTAAAAACCTAATTTCAAAAAATCTGAAATCTTGCTGTTGCTATTTAAAAATCGGGAAAAATGAATAAAAATAAAAAATATATTTTATTTTTCAAAATCTAAATTTAATTTTGATTCTTTTTAAAATTTGAAATTCAATTCTATAAAAAAATATGGTCCTTTTTAATCCTAATGCATTAAATAATTTTAAAAAGTTAAAATTAATTTTAAATATTAATTTTTGTAGAAATGAAATAAAATTAAAAAATTACAAATGTATTATTGAATATCACATTTCAATTTATTTTGTTAGGTAAATTTATTTGAATTACATATTAAAGGTAAAAATAATGAGTATGATAGAGAGAATCAAGTGGGGTCCATGAAGTTGTCTCAAAGTGGTCTCAATCACTGTGGAGAAAAAAATGGAGTGACTTAGTTATTGTCTCAATTGCTTAGATGGAAGAGAGAGGTTGATTATTTAATTAATTGAGACCACAAGGGGTGTCTCAATTGGGTCTCACCATTGTACATGGTCTTAGATTTATTTTGTTTCAAATTCTAAAAAGTACCTATGAATTTATTGTTTATAAAATAATTGAATGATGTATTTTAGTAATAATGGCAAAACAGTATGTTAGGTACTAAATATACTAGTTTATATTTAATTATATATAAAAATAATAATGCATATATTATAGATCATAAAATTTATAATTATAAAATGATTTGTTGTTTATAATCACAACTAGCAAAACCGAAAAATTATTATCAATTATAATGAACTCGTTCCTTTGTTTTTTTACTCATTCTTAAGAAAAATAGAATTTGGACATAAATTTAATGTTTCTTGACTCATTGTCTACTTAACCATTCATTAATTTAATTAAAATAAGAAATTGATTTCTAGAGTAGAGTCAATTTTATTTTGAACATGAATTCAAAATAAGTTAATGCCAATCAATGTTATACTCATGAAAAACTATTTTATTGAGCCAATCCAATTCTTTATTTCCGACCATTATTCTTGTCAAATAATTAGATGCATTTAAAATATAGTTAATTGTATGAATATAATATTTGTTGAGATCAAATATAATATATAAATACAATTTCAATACTTTGCAACAATTACAATTTCGCATGTGCCACATGTTGCAAACATGCATTTGATCATGTTTGAAGAATCCATGAATTGGGTGTATGATCTTGAGCCCATTTTAAATTATTACCGCAAATAGACCCTTCCGATAAGTTTTTGGTTTACATTAACTTCCTTTGCTACGCCACCCACTAATTTTCATTTCATTGAATAATCATGGAAAAGAAAACTAATTGTTTGATTTTAAAGAAATGTAAAAAACTGCCAGTATATGTTCTAAAGTACATGAAAGATGATTACATAGTGGGCACTTAGAGAAATCGGAAAGTTTTATAGAGACTTATTCGTCGTGTGCCGATCATTGATAATTGCTCTATGTCAGATGTGGAAAATACATCATGAGGATTAAGTTTACGATTATCTTCGAGCGGATTTCAATTTGGAGTTACTAGTAAAGATTTTACTCTTTGCACGTAGGTCCCACCAAGGAAGTTGGAATTGTCAAATTCCAAAATTAGCTCGAGATGTCTTCTCGAGCCATTTCGATGTCGACGACGATGAGATCCGAGTTGAGATTTATCACGCTTCGTACACAGGTAGAGAAGACATTGTTTTGAAGTACAAATAATTATGCGGTTATATAGGAGAAGACATTTTTGTCCCTCAAAATGTCAACAGAAGTTAACGGCTTGAGTAGGCGGAAGTGGTACAACTTAACACTTCTGTTTGTTCAATTGTCAAGATTGTTCAAAAATAAAATGGAGGATCAAAGGTGAACGATTGAAATAGTTTAGGGGTCGCATAATTCGTTTACCCTTTTTATTATTATAATGAAAAGTAATTAAAATAAAGTGGATTCTAGCAAACAGAATTGCATCAAGAACTATGGAAGTGGTGTCAAAACCAATTAAGCATTCCAATTTAAGGCAAATAAAATGATTATGTTCTTATCAGGTTATGCGCAGAAAAATTAAAATTTATGTGCAACAATGGTGCAGTTTTAGTTCAAAATCAAAAATCAAAACTGCTGTGCAACAATAGTGCAGTTCCAATTCTAAAGCAAAAACAAAAACAAAAACTTCGGTAAAATAATATTGTGTGCATAACGATTGAAAGATTTGGAAGTAGAGGTAAAAGGAAACAAGATTTGGTTGAGAGGAAAGAGATGGAAGTAGAAGGAAAAAAAACACGTCACTCTCTTTACTTGCGAACTTAAGACTGGAAACATCATATGTGGACAGAAAGTAGTTAAGTTTTTTTTTTTACTCAGAAACATAAACAGAGAGTACATTATTCTTCCAGAAACGGAAGTCCAAAATTACACACACCCAAAGAGTGCCTTATTTCTCCCAGAAAATGAAATTACTACAAGAACAACGTCAATCATCGATCCTTACATCAAATGTCGCTCACAGAATCGCCGCCAGGGCCGGGGATATCGTAGTGCTGCATGTAGACAGTGAACTCCACGATGCCGTCTTGGGTGGTGGCGTTGGCTCGCTCAGTAGGTGGATGCAACGGTGCTTCCTCTCGCCAACCGGAAAACACCATTGCTGCCGATCACCGACATCTCTCTGTACTTGGTGGTGAGCGAGTTCCGGCCCTGGGGACTCAGAGTGCTGCCGTCGTACTTACCGTCGGTGAAGTAGAAGTTGAGGGTGAAGAGCAATGCGACGCGCCGGCATAGATCCCCTGCCCGTAGCCGATGGTCCGGGAGGAAGGGCTCCCGGTGACGGTTAAGGGATCGTCGAAGACGCGGACGAGGCCGAAGAATGTCGGGGAGGTTCCGGTCATCTTGGCGCGTACAACTTCAACCGCCGTCGGGGACCTCCAGGAGAAGACGTCCTGGAAGTAGAAGTGGAGGCGCGTGAGCTTCTCCTTCGCGCCGGAAAAACTGCAGAACCACTGATCCACCGTCTCAGGGCTGTAGTCGGCAGCGGCATGAGTGAACTGAGCAAGGGTGAGGACGGTGGTGAGGTAAATAACCAACATTTTCGAGGCCATTTTCGGAACTCGGATACTAGCACACTGTTTTTCTCAGTTGTTTTGGTGTTTAGACAGGGGCGGATGTACACTATAACCAGGTTTTTTTTTTTACAAAATTTTAACCTTGAATTTTTTTATTATAAAATAATGCACCCATCAATTATCTCCAAATATAAAAAAAATAGTGCACTCCACCAATATATATAATTGGTGCACCCCGTATATAAATTTCTAGATCCGCCACTGGTTTAGACTGTGAAAAAGTAGTTAAGATGAACAACTTCTTTTATTGCATACGCTGATTTCTCAGCTTAGAAAACAGTTATTGCTGATATTAAGAAGAATCTGCAACCTAAGAAAACCAACTAAGATCTACAAATTTATCTCTGTTACAGTATGTTTTATTTTATATATTTTACCTCTTGTCTATAATTAAGTTTAATTATCTGCATCATTTCCTATCAGTATTATTCGGGTAATTAAGGACTTAAGATTAATTCACAATAATTAAAAATGGATAGTATTTAATTTGGTTGAAAAACTTTTGCACGTGATCAAATTAATTTATAACTATTGCAGGTGACCGCACAAAAATAACACAATTGTGACTATTATGTGCAACAGGAAACATTATTTTCCAGATGTTCAAAAACATTGTAAGAAACAATAGTCACAGTTAGCGGCCAAGCATCAGGAAACAAATTATTCATAGGAAGAAAAAAAATTAAAAATATAATATAACTTCGAAAACAAAATAGGCATCCTCTCCTACTGGAGTATTTTACATTTTGATTTGACACAATTGCCACTTTTTTTAGAAGTGGAGTAAGTCACCGACTTTAACCAATGATTCCACCCTAGTGAAACACAAAAATGACAAAATCATCTTCTATGGATTTCCCCGAGGCACGATGGGAAAGGAGGAAAACCAAGTAGCATGCAACCTAACCAAGTAGCATGCGACCTAACACAAACCCAATCAAATACTTGACTTATTCTAACACTAACCAAGTAGAAAGAAGCCCTAAATTGCATAAAAATTGAGAGCCAGAACCCATATCTGAATTATCGAAGAGGAAAAACAAATAGGCACCCGCTAAAACGCAGATAAAACTAAAGCAACTAGAATGCATCAACTCATCAAGCAAGTACACCAAATCCCCAAGAAACAGAGCAACCAAGTGAATCCAAAACTGACCTCTGAAGTTAAAAGCAACAAGAAGTGTACTTGAAGAACATTCCTTGATCTCGCTATGGCAAAGATAATAACGAAGATGGAGATGACGTAGGCAGGTCCAGCATCTGTGGATTTTAATCAACAATTCTACCCTAGTGAAGTGTGTGCCCTCTTCATCAAAATTATTTAACTATGCCACATAAATTTATGTTTAACTATGGAGGGTGATGGCACGAAAATGACACAATTGTGACTATTACGTGCAACGAGAAATATATTTTAAATTGGTACAAATTAAACTTCATTATATTACATTTTAGTCCTTGATATCGCCATAAAATGGCTATTGGAAAAAAGGAAAGGAAGATAAGAATACTAATTTACGCAAGAAAGAAAAGAAAATTGTGAAAAAGATTTGTGCAATTTGAGATGGAACGCAGGGAGTAAAGGTGTCCATAAATAACGTATAAGTGATTAGTGGTTTAAAAATAGACAACTTCTGGGGGTGATTATATTGTTATATGTTGTTAACATGTTATACATGCTGCTTTCTTGTTGTAAAAATAGAAATTAAGAATATACGTATTTAAAAATAAATTTGGGTACATACCCTGCAATAAATCTTGAATTTGAGCACATACCGTGCATGCTGGAAAAAAAAACAGTAACCTATCGGTCTAACTAAAACCAAACATATTTAAATATTGAATTAAATTAATATTTGTGTTTGTAACTGCTTATCTATTTTTCCATTTAATTTAGGAATTATAAACAGATTCCCAGTAGGTTCTGATGATTCTCATTAAAAAATAGAAATGGGGAGGTAAGAGTTATTTTAAAAAAAATATATGCTAGCTAAAGTTGTATATTAAGGTAAATTCGATTCGGCCACTTGTTCCATAAATTACTCATTTCTTCGTTAAAAAAATCTCTCAGTTTACTATATATAGGTTTTATGGAACATGTTTTTCGAATCTGATTTGTATAACACCCTTAACATGCAACTTTATCGAACATATAAAATTTTCGGGAGTTATTTCATGGAACGTAAAGTTTACAACAGCTCAGAACCGAAGCCGAGTAAAACTGACGGATTTTCTGCCTTATTTATAGCGAAAAATACAAACAAAAAACCACAACAATTTTACTGCAACTCAACCACGTCCTTACATGGTAGGAACTAATCTTCAACCAAAACACCAAGTCATGCTATAGAAACAAACATATAACAAGAACCGAGTCTTTAACTACAACTCTGCTACTTTGGAAAATAGAATTAGACCAAGTCTTTAACTACAAATCTACTACTTAAGAATATAAAATCATTCAGTTTTGCGTGTTAATTAATCATTATTAGGATCTCATCACTTCAGCAATGTGAAGATGAAGGTCATCGCCGCTTATCTGTTGGCCGTTATGGGCGGGAACAACTCTCCTTCCGCCGAGGATATCAAGAAAATTCTTGGTTCGGTTGGAGCTGAGTCGGATGACGATAAAATACGGCTTTTCTTGTCTAAAGTTGCCGGCAGAGATGTCGCCGAACTAATCGCCGCCGGAATGGAGAAGTTGGCTTCGGTTTCTACTGCCGGTGCTGCTGCTATCGCTGTTGCTCCATCTGCCGCCGCAGCTGCCCCGGCCGCCGAGTCTAAGAAGGAGGAGAAAGTGGAGGATGTCGAGGAGTCTGACGATGAGATGTGCCTCAGTCTCTTCGACTAATTGAGGGTTTTTATTATTAGATGATCTTTTTCAAAGTATTCACGGATTATGTTAGTTATTTTCGTTTGTAAGACAGTGATTTTGATTGAACAGGTGTTTCACGGAATTTAACGTGAGGAGTAGAAATTGAAACGATGGTCACTTGTTATTTGAGTTATTCGTCTTCTTGTTAGTATTTTGTTGGTGGCCAGAATAATTTGCTTTCTAGATGTGTTTCATTCATCTCTATATACTTCTCCAATTCCTGCTGCTCCAAAAAGAAGGGGGAAACCTCTCTACTTTTTACATTTTTTCTTTTACATGTAAGTGCCTTGTTTGTGTTTTTTTTCTCCAGTTTTTTATGTTTGTAAGGACGATCCAAACTTTCTAGCACCATTCTATTGAATCTGGCTAGTAGATTCGGCCAACGAAGAGAGAGAAATTGAGCGGGCGTTGAAGGTTTTTGCTTCAGGTGTGAAAGAATGATTTTCCATACCGTATCGTAATGATTCTTATCTAATCATCTATTTGATTTATTCTAACACCCCCCTTCAAGTAAAGCGTTAGATGCTCGCCGATGCACAACTTGGACCTAAAGAACTCGAACAACGGATGAGAGAGCCTCTTGGTGAAAATGTCCGCAATCTGAAGAGAGGTCGGAACATGAGCAACTCGCAGCTTGCCAGAGGCCACTAACTCATGAACAAAATGGTTGTTACCTCCTCCCGTTTTCAAAATCCGTGGTTAGTCAAGCTCAGGAGATCCAGATGATGATCTACGAAATGGCACCTGAGAAGATGACGATGA
>JAULKK010302360.1:0-12474 GCA_032355705.1 Rubia peregrina
ATACTACAAACAAAATATGAAATTACCAATGCGACCACATATTACTCTCTCTCCTCCATGATACAAATCATAAAAATACAGGGTAACGTAATAGATACTGATAATAAAATTAAACTATAGTTTCTTCACCAATTGCGGCTAATTAAATCATTCACAGTAAATTTTGCCCTTCTCTTCTAGGAGGATAATAAACAAATTAATTAATTCAAATCACAAAGCACATTCGGTAACTAAAAATCGTTACGAATCCGGCCAGCTGTTTCACTCATATATTAGTTTCCGTCAAAATTCCACACGTCCTTTAAAATAATAATTTAAATTCAGAGGGCGCATTTGCTACATCTGTGGGGTACTGATTAACAAAAATAAGACATTTAATGGACTTTTTTTTACGTACTACAAACACAATTTTTTTGAGGGCGGATGATTAAAAAAACAAAATGTTTGGCGAATGCGCTCTCACCTTCTATTTAATTAAAATAAAATAAGTACGAAGGCTGCGGGTTAAAAAAAATTACATACGAGGTATTTCATTAAAATAAAACAAGTACGCTGCTGGTTAAAAAAATATACATAAGAGGGCGCATTCGTCAAATGCGCCCTCACCTTTTATTTCATTAAAACAAAATAAGTACGTTGCTGGTTAAAAAAACTTAAGAGGGCGCATTCACCGCCTTTTATTTCATTAAAATAAAATACGTACATTGCTGGTTTTAAAAAAATATAAACATAAGAGGGTGCATTCGGCGAATGCTCCCTCACTACTTATTTTCGGTTTAAAAAACAACCCCATTTGAAGCAAACTCTCACGGTTTTAACCCTCGTCAAGAAACAACTCCAATAAAAACAGTAGAATTCAGAGAGTTTCAGAATGTATCAGCCGAAAACGGCACTCCCGATGCCGGCAACCAATCGACCCCCTGTATGAAATTCCGGACAGAATATCCATCAATCTGCGCGCGAGTTTTAACATGGCGGTAAAACGGCCATCTCACTCTCCTATCAGTATCTGCACCTTTCCCTATATCCCTAAACTCCCCGAAGAACATCCCTCTGGGTTTCACCCCCTTGTTAAGCACCCACCCTCTGGGGTCCACCAAATCATCCATATACGTTCTGGTGTATAGAACTCTCGCGCTCCGCATCCATGGCCGCCCGAGGTAGGTCTTGACTTCGTACTTCTTGGGCGCGAAATTGGGGTCCGGGTTTACCCGAGAATCCATTATCACGAACCCGGTTTTGCTGAAGCTAGAATCCCGCCCCTGTGCGGTGATGGTGTTGTACTGGCCGGGAAGCGGGCTGCGTACGATGAAGTCGCAGTTCTGCAAGACGGCCGCGGCGTCACCGAAGAGGTAGTCGACGGTGCCGTGGATTTGGCAGTCGCGGTAGAACTGTCGGTAGCGCCAGGCTAAGAGGGTGTCTTGGTAGCCCTCCATGCTGCACCGGTAGATGATGGATTGGTCGGCCGACACCCCTAGCGCCACCGCTTGGCCCTTTTCCGGTCCGGCAGTGTTCCGGAATGTTATGTCTCTTGCCCAAAAGGAGTCCCCATAGGCACCTGTAAAGTTAATTGTTAGAATCAACACTTTTAATAATAATTCTCCATCTGTTTGTGTCATTTGGTAGGGGCGAAACTACAAGGGGATTGGAAAGACGTCTTTTAATTTGCAGTTTAAATTTTAGTCTTTCCATGACTTATGAAAATATCTTCTTTCAAGATACGGACTCTAAAAATTTTCTCACTCCACCCTTGTATCTAGTTATGTTAATCTCCAATTTTATGGAATGTCCATGTGGGATAACACTTTCAATAAGCATTACCAATAAAAAAAATGAAGAGAAAAAGTGAATGTGCATGCATGCTTACTAAATGTGGCTGATTTCGGGGTGGTGCCGCTGTCGCTAAGGCTTCTACTTCCGGTGATGATTGTGCGGCCGATGCCATCGCCGACGAACATGAGGTTGTTCAACGTATTATCAACGTAAACTTGCTCATCGTAAGTGCCGGATTTGACATATATTATGGTTCTTTTTGGCCTGTTCGGGCCCATTGCGGCCACGGCGGTTAAGGCCTCGTTTATGGTCTTGTATTGGCCGGAGCCGTCCTGGGCAACCACCACGTCGGCTTTGGAGCTCGTTGAGTTCCATGTTGCCAGAAGACCTGCTTCTTCTCCTTGATCTGGTGGAGTTGGAGCCGCTGCCAAAATGGGGGAGAATAGGAAAAATGAAAAAGGAGGGTGACGTCAAATTTGAAATATTTGCACCCCCAAAGTCAACCAATTATTTAATGAGAAAATAGGATATTCTTTTCCATGATTAAACCGTTCTTAAGTAGTTGTTATAACTGACTAAGGTGAAATTACAAGTGTAAATTATTTTTCTTAAACATTAAACAAATACTAAGGTGAAATTATGGTATAAATTATCAATTTTATCTTAATCTATACTTTGAAATGTATTTATAATTGTATGCACCTTTTTCATTTTGAGTGGTTTTAAATACTATAACGATAGAGACGGTTAAATACCAAAAATAGAGAAAGATTTGTATTTCACATATAGTATTTGAGGAGATATATTAAGAAAGAAAAATTCAAGCATATCCTAATTAAAATTCATCAAATTCTATACACATAAAAATATAAATAGTTGCATATTAATGAGTTTGACTTCAAAAGGTCAATTAAACAATTTCAATTGGATCGACGAGAGTACCAATTATCAACTTAGAGATTCCAGGTTGATTTGCACATATTATTACTATTAACATTTAACAATATGCTAATGATTACCATCACTACCACTGCCACCACCTCCCGCCAGTGCTCTTTCCAGCAAATAATTGAGCTTCTGCGCCAAACTTGTATCCACCGACAATCCCGTCTCTGTTAACCCGTCCAAACAAGCATTGTTTCCGGCCATTGCGCCGCTCAGCCACGCTACCGCATCACCCGAACTAAAGCTACCATTCTTGCTCGAATCCACCAACCTCTCCAGTCTCACTTCCGAGTCCTCGTAGAGTTTTATGCACTCACCTAGGACAACAATCGGGCCAAAATTTATAACGCCGGATTTATGATCTCCGACATCTTTTAATGTTTTTGCCCATTTCAAGGCGTCGGAGATCCCCGACAGGGCTGCCTGAATTGCGCCCAAGTTTTGCCCGTTGGCAATATTGCTGATGCTGAAAGCGAAAAGAATTATAAGAAGGAACTTCATTCTTTTGGTTTACGATGATGTTTGTGTGTGTTGCATTAAGGGGAGCCGAAATTATATAGTGACTTGTTTTTTGGCTATGCATGTGTTAACTATGTCATTAATTTTATTTGATCTCTTTCTCGATTTGGTATAATTGGCTATTTGATCTCTTGCTCGATTTTTGGTAAAAATTAAAGTGCTGTTCTAATATGATTTTTCTTATTATTATACGATGCATCGATTCAACGAATGGGTGATGAACTTAGAGATATTATATGATTAGATTCCTCAAGGATTTTGATTTCTAATCATGGGTACTCATGAATTTCGCATATTTGGTGGTTAAATTCAACGAGGATAGTAAATGAATTCAATTAATGGGCATTAAACTTGAGAGATTGTGCATTCCTACAACTGGAAAATGTATGGAAATGAATGTGATACTTTGCTTATAATAAAGTATGCAAATGTGCTTGTTAAATGTTAAAATTCACTTTGATAATGTAATTAACTTTCATCTAGTTTTAATCACTGAATTTACAAAAAAAATGTCAAGTTTTTATCATTGTCGTCTTCTCGACCGTTAACCTTGGCGCGGGTGAAGCAACTAACTGCTATTTTAAACATAACATGAGAGTGTTAAAACGAAAAAAACTCCCTTTGTCCTAGTTTAACTTGCACAAAATAAAAATAAATAGTCAAAATTTAACAATGCATTTGAATAAATATACAAGCTATTATTGTATTGATATTGTTAAAATTTATTGATTTGATGAATCATTATCTAATAAGTTAATATTTAATTAATCCAATAAGTCACTACTCCGCCTCTCTTTTTCTCCCTCTTATATTTCTCCATGCTCGAGTAAGGCGAGTAAGGTTTTAGGCCCAAGTTAGTCGGATAGGGTTCAGGCCGGTCATACTTTGGATTTTTGATCCGGATTATCAAGTTGGGTTTCAGACCCGGGTTAGTTGATTCGAGTTTCGGGCCCGGGTTATTGAGTCAGATTTTGGTCCCAAGTTAGTCAGGTAAGGTATCGGGCTCAAATCGATCAGATTTGGGGTTTCGTGCCTAGGTTGTCGGATCGGGTTTCAGACCTAAGTGTCTATTCGTGTTTAGGGTTTGAGTTAGTTATGTCAGGTTTTGGGTCCAGTTTGGTCGGGCCAGGTTTCCAGCTCGAGTTAGTAAGGTCAGATTTTGGGCTAGGTTGGTTGGGTTAAGTTTCAAACCCGGGTTATCAAGCTGGATTTCGAACTCGATTCATCAGGTTGGGTTTCAGGCTTGGTTTTTAAAGTCATATTTCAGGATTGGATAAGTTAAGTTGTGTTTCAGGTCTTGGTCAGTCGGACTTTGGGATTTAGTCATGTGCTATTGGATTGGGTCTTGGGCCTCGGTCATCGAGTTGGATTTTGGATTCGAGTTAGTTGAGTTAGGTTTCATGCTTAGGCTGGTTGGGTCTGATTTCCAATCTGGTTTAGTAGGGTTGGATTTTAGGCCCAGGTTGGTTGGGTCATATTTTAAACCTGGGTTGTTGAGTCAAGTTTTGGTCTTGTTTTATCAAGTCAGATTTCGAGCTCAGATTTTAAGTGGAGTTTCCGGCTCGGGTAAGTCGAGTATTGGTTGTCTAAACTTTGGATTATGGGCCCTGCTTGTTGGATCGAGTTTTGGGAATGGGTTGTCTAGTCAGGTTTTGGGCTGGAATTTTAGATTTCCAACCTAGGTCGGGCCTAGATGGTGTTTCAAGTCTGGTTCGGTCAGGTCGGGTTTTTTGGATTGGGTCGATTTTATTTTGGATTTTTATTTTTGAAATGTTTTACTTGTCGGATCATTATAAATATGATAGTATATGTTGTTGGAAAAAATGAGTCTCCCGTGATTCTATTACAAAAGGAATTGTCTACTTTATGACAAAAGATCATCTGGGAGCACCCATTACCCAACTCGACCCAATCCTAAATTATCCAAAGGCTCATCTGTTACTCAATCCATCCCATTAATTATGGATCATAGTTGGATCATTGATCCGATAAATCTTACCAAATAAGTTTTAAAAAGTAAATGAGTATAGTTTATCCATAGGATAACCCAACCCATTTATTCGCCTACTTCAACAAAGCTTCGATGTAGCTCCACAACCTCTTGCCTCTCAGTTCCGTCCAAGCATTTGACCCAACTGCAATCCCATTCAGCAACACCGTCTTCATTCTCCCTTAAGTCTCCACTTTCTCCATCCTCTATTTGATTGAACTCGACTCTCAAATGTTTTGTATTTGTGTTTAGTTTAAACTATATTTTTTTATTTCATTTATGTTCTATTGTGTGTTTGGTCTTGTTTATGGGACATAGATTAAAAAAAGGGAGGGTAGTAGTGTAATTGATGATTGAGTAGGAGTGTCAAATGGATTGTGTTACCTAATGAACCGACTCTATTTATTTATTATTTTTACCAACTAGGTAGGATTTATTGGATCACTAACTTATTGGGATCATTGAATAATGATTAATAATTACTAGGTTGGATTGAGTTGGATTACGGGTGAACCATTAAATAATTTTGAATTGGGTTAGGTTGGCTAATGAATGCCCGCATATCATTTCTGATCATAAGGTAAACAATTTTAAAAATAAAATCATAGAAACTCATTTTCCCAACCACATATATTATATAAAAACTATTAAGTATAAAATATTATAACTTTAGGTTGAAACTAATGGAAGGTTTGAGGAAAATGAGAAAGTTGAGGTTTTACTTTAAATAGACGTAGGTAAATACCTTATAATCCGAATTTGACCCAGATTTTAATTATTTTGGACCCACAAAATTTTAGCCTTTTGTATTAAAATTACACTTGAGCCCTTGATCTTTCCATACTTATCGATATATAATTGATTTAGAATCAAGATAAGAAAGAAATACCCTTTCTGAATGGTTTTGTATATATCATGTTCAATATTTGTTTCTACTTTGTATACCCTTTGTACTCACTATATATATCAGTACACAGAACCACAATTATTGGTGGGTTTTACTTTCTATCATGGTATTAGCTAGGTCTCTCTAAATATTGTCTTGATTTTCTTGAAAATTGTTCCCAATTTTTTCCGATCTCTGCAACCACCCACCACCAATTTCACCGTCGATCACCGCTCTTATCTTGCCATCGATCACCATTTCCCCCAGATATCCAGTCGTTACAGGCGATGTCCAGTCACTACCACACCCGTTGTTCATCTCCACCACACACGTGACTCACACGCCACCACCAAAGGTCTTTTCCCGCTGATGTTGCCTTCTCCACACACAACATTATATCAATCGTCCACTGTCAATGACAAGATGGCATCCTTTCCACTTCCCGCCTTGATGAAATGCATCACCATCAAGTTTAATGGTTCCAAATGCTCACACTGGGGCACTTAGGTTACCTTTGTTTCACGTTTTTGGTTTTACTTGGTTTTGTTAATGGATCTATGAAGTGTCCAGATACACCAACTGATTCCGCTTCCAAGGGATTTTTGGACAAAACTTCTGAAGCAGCTGAATTCTCTGCCAATACCTCGACTTTTGATGCTTACGATGCCTAAATTCAAACAGATCAGCATGTTCAAGCATTATTTTTTCATCCCTCGCTCCGGTTGCTATGTCGGTGGTCAATGGTATGATAACTTCCACTCAGGCATGGGATGCTTTAACTACTAAATATTAGAATAATTCTCATACCCATCTTCATATTCTTGATTTCATGTACGACATTCATCAAGATGGTCAATCTGTTTCAGACTATTATTCTCGTTTTAAGCATTACCTTGTTGAATTGCGCGATATGGGTGACACTTTTTCCACTATGGTATTATATTTCTATTTTTCGTGGTATAAATAATGGTTTTTCTCTGTTTGCTTCCACTTAGATGACTACTGGTCCTCCATTCCACCGGAGTTGTTTACTGTTGTTGCTGAGGCTGGGGCTCATGAGTTTTCTCAAAAAATTCGCTTGACTCCAACATCCGGACCAGTTTCTGCTGCTTTCACTTCTTCTTAGCAAACTTCCAAACAGCTAGCTCAGGCACAGGAGGCTGCGGAAACTAGTGTGGCTGGGGCGTCTGAGGCCATGGAAGAGGATTCGTCGCTCGTTCTCCAGCTCCAGGCGGCTGCGACCCGGTTGCGCAGGGTTGAAGTGACGGTGGTACCTATCAGTGCCAGTGGTGTCATCATCCGGTTCATCTTGCTGAATACTTCAACAAATTTTCTCATGTATCTCGTGACGACATTACCAATTTCGCAGATACATCTCAACCATAGCAATTTCAACAATATAATGTTGCCTCTGATTAGTACATGGACCCTAGAGCTACAAATCATATGACTTCTACGTCTTCCAATTTGGATGGTGTTGCTCCTTATAATGGTAGTTGTCATGTTTATTTTGGCAATGATTCTTCTTTACATGTTTCTAATACAGGCAATTCCCTTATTTCTAATTCTCTTACTTTATATGATGTCTTAGTAATTTTGAATATTACTAAGAATTTGTTATCAGTCAGCAAATTAACCCGGGATCTGAATGTTGTTGTTTGTTTTGATGAAAATTCTTTTTACTATCCAGAACAAGGTTACCAATGAGCTCGTGGATCGAGGACACAGTAAGAGGGGTCTCTACATTTTAGATTATGGTGATGCAACTTTAGTTTCTTCTGTTAATGAAAATAAAGCCAAAGCCTCATTTGAGCTATGACATAGTCGGTTAGGACATGTTCCATTTTTTGTTCATCTTTGAGTAGAAATGACAATTTGTCTGTTACTAGTTTGTTGCCTAAGCCTCATTTATGTTCTTTTTGTGAGATGGCTAAAGACAATTGTGATTCTTTTAATTATATTTTAAAATGCGCACCACGCATACTTGATTTTCTTCATTATGATCTTTGGGGATCCTCACCTGTTGTCTCTTGCGCCGGGTACCAATATTATGTCATTTTTACTGATGATTTTTCTCGGTTCACTTGGTTTTGCGTCGGGCACCTGTTGTCTCTTGCGATGAAAGTCTAATTATATAGAGGCTTATATGCATTTTGAGGCTCTAGTTGAGAACCAGTTTTCTACCACCGTTAAAGTATTTCAAAGTGATGGTGGAACCAACTTTTTGAATCATCGCATGCGATCATATTTGGTGTCTAAGGGCATTCATCATCAGCTTTCATATCCTTACACTCCACAACAAAATGGTCGTGCAGAGCAGAAGCATCGTCATATCACTGAGACAGGTTTGTCGATAATCTTTCATTCTGGCCTTCATCAGTCAATTTGGTATGATGTTTTCTCTGTAACAGCCTACATCATCAACTGACTGCCTACTCCAGTTTTATCTGGGAAGTCTCCGCTCTCTGTTATGTTTGGTACCACTCATGACTACTTCAATTTTTATATATTTGGCTGTCGAGTTTTTCCGTGTTTATGCCCATAAGCTGCGCATAAGTTAGCATCTCAAAGTATATCTTGTATATTTTTTGGTTATAGTTCACAGTACAAGGGTTATTGCTATTTTAATCCTCTTAAGAAGAAGGAGTACAGCACTCGTTATGCTCGGTTAGATGAGATACATTTTCCAGCTACCCGCACTAGTACTGCTACTGAACCACCTTCACTTGATGTTTTTTGCATTTTTGGAACCTTCGTCTGTGCCTTCAGAGGTGTTTGAGTCATCTTCTTCAGTCGAATTACCCGTTATTTTGGATAATTCTGATTTATAGTTTGTACCGGGAGCTTCGGAAAATTACGCATGTCTGCAGTCAAATGAATGGGCAGCCGCATGTGCCGAACGCACTGCCTGGTCCAACCATGGCTTTTTTTTTGCCACCGCTAGTGCCTTGTGCCTCGATTTCCTTTTTGGCCTCGCTAGTCCAGCAGTTCCTGGATTCTCTTCCGATTTCACTAGCTTGGCTATCCCCGACCTCTTTCTGTCGACATCGGGTTCGCCAGCCAGTCCAGTGCCCGAGATCTCTTCTTGTCATTCGATGACCACTAGCTCTCGTACTGGCTCCCTCGGGTATAAAGATTTTTCTGGCTATGATACTTTTAATTTATTCAGTGCTTTATTTGTTAAGAGTGGGCTGCACAGTCATCGCTCAGCTGTTAAGGATCCTGAATGAGTTGCTGCCATGAATTCCAAAATGGAGGCTGTTTGCACTCAGCAGACATGAGATTTGGTTCCTCGTCCTTCTCATTCAAATGTGGTTGCCTCTGAATGGGTGTACCGTTTGAAGTACAATATGGCTAGCTTGATAGGCATAAAGCGAGATTGTGGCGAAAGGTTTTTTGCAACTCCCTGGTCTTGATTATGATCATACTTTCAGTCCCGTGGTGAAGTCTTCTACTGTTTGTATTGTTTTATCTATAGTATATGTCGATTACACGTCCCGACTTGTCTTATACTGTGAATATGGTTAGTCAGTTGATGCAGGCTCCTACTAATGATCATTTCCAAGCTATTATTTGAATTTTGCGCTATGTGCGTGGTAGGTAGTGTTCACTATGGACTTCAGCTGCACAAATTTGTCCGCTTTACCAGTTTTGGGTTATTGTGATACCAATTGGACTCATTGTATTGAGACTCGTAAGTCTACATATGGTTATGACATTTTTCTTGGTAGATATCTGGTGTCTTGGAGTGTTATGAAGCAACCTACAGTCTCACGTTCTAATTCGGAATCAGAATACCATGCTATAGTCAACACTATTGTGAAATTAGTTTGGTTGATGAATCTTCTTTGAGATTTACGTGTATCGACTCATGTGCCTCCTGTTTTACTGTGTAATAATAATAGTACTCTTTTTCTTCCTTGGAATCCAGTTTCGCACAAGAAAGTCAAACACATTGATATTGATTATCATTTTGCGTTTGAGATGGTGTTTTCTTGCAAGCTCAAGATTGTTCATGTTTTTACGGACTTACAACTTGTTGAAATCTTTACAAATGATTTATCTTGTCCTTATTTTGAGTTCTTACGTTCAAAACCTTTCATTGCAACATATCATATGCTTTGCTTGAGGGGATTAATAGAGATATAAGCCCTGTTTAGCAATCAGATTTTTGCGGTTGGTTGTTGGCTGTTTCATGTAGCTGGTTTGACCAGTTGTTTTTGTTAGCTATTTGATCATTAGATGTTTATTGTTTGAAAAATGTAATTGTTGGCTGTTGGCGGTTTTATGCAAAATGACATTTAAGGACATGATGAACATTCATTATTTGTAAACTTATTTTACATATTTTATTACTGTTGTTTTCACTAATATTAATATATTTATTTTAATTATTTGACATATTCTTACCTTTTCATATATTTTGATTAAGTTAATGTTATGTAATTTTATTTTATTTTTGGTCTCTTTATTTTGTTTTAATGTTTATCTCTTATTCAATCTAATATTTTAATACAACTCAAGTATTTTTTTCACTCATGTTGTTCTTTTACATTTCAAATAAATTATGAACTAAAAAACAATATATGTGAATAGTAGATACGTGAATTATATTAGAGCATTTTCATCGAATATAATTGGATTGTTTTAATTTTGTATGATATTCATGTCTATATGATAAAGTGGATGTATAGTGTAAGTTTTTTTACCTAACATTTATACTTGAATAACATTCAACAAATTTATTTATTTTTCTTATGAATATTTTTATGTGAGGTGGATGGTTTGCCGATTCAAATATTTATACAAAGTTAAAAATATTAAAAATTATAATTTTATATCTAATTATTTATAATATAAATTATTAATGTATATTAGTAGTAGTTCGTACCAAACATGTATATTAGATTTAGTAAATCACATAAATCTAATAAGATAAAATTTTAAAAATTCTCTATATACACCCATCAAACTAATATTCTCCTATCGACAATTAATTGAGTAAATGATAAACATTGAAATAAGAGAGGAAAAATAAAATCGAATTACATGAAGAAATTTAAATCCCAAAAATATCGATGAAACAGTTAGATTTAAATCCCAAAATACATAAAACGACATCCCATGTTAATGACATATCACTGACGTAGAGAGAAAGATACAAACGTAAAAAGGTTCAAAAAAGTAATTGTTAAAAGTAAAAAACTAAGCAAAAATGCTACTAATATTAGCGTTCGGAAACGCTATGTGAAAAAGTCAAGTAATCAAACGCTTTTTTGTATTCATTGGCGGTTTGATCGAGTGAAAACACTAACAGCCAAAAGCCAATCAAAATACTAGTAAAAATGCCAATGCCAAACAGAGCCATAATTAATTTAGAATTATGATAAGAAATTAATACTCTTTGTGGTTGATTTTGTATATATATTCTTGGGAAAGTTTTGGGAAAAACCGTCTAATATTCTTGACTAATATTTTTTCAGGGGTTTTTTTGTCCAATTTTTTCCCATTATTTTCCCGCCATCTGCCATCTGCAAAAATATATTCAAAAAATTGAAAAATATTATAAAGTATTTTAAAAATGCAAAAAAACTAATATAATCATCAAACTAAAAATTATAAGCATCAGCAAAAAATAACAGAACATTAACGAAAAATTAAAAAACATCAACTAAAAAATTGGAGCAAAATATATTAAAAAACAAAACATCAACTAAAAATCATAAAAATATCAACAAATCTTCAATTATCCATTTTTAATAGAAAGTACTAAAATCAACAAATATCAACAAAAAACTAAAAACATTAATTCTCATCACCTAAATTTCACCCAGAAAATAAATAAAAAACATCAACATAAGTAAAAAAAACTACAAAAAAATCAACATGTGTCACCCAAAAACTACAAACATCAACTCGTATCACATAAAACTAACTGAGAAAATAAATTAAAAAATCAACATGAGAAAAAAAATATTTAAAAAAAATCAACCCATATAACAAAAAAACTACAAAAAAATCAACTCATATCAACTAAAACTCATCCAGAAAATGAAAAACATCAACATGGGAAATTGTTTTTAAAAAAAACATCAACAAAAAAAATATGGTACCTCAAGAGCATAAATTATTTACTCAAAAAATCATAAAACGTCAACAATTTGTTTTTTTTAAAAACTACATATCACCAAAGAACATCAACTTCTAAGACCTGAACCTCATTCGAAAAATGAAAAACATCTGCATCAGAAAAATAATACTACAAACATCAACTCCTATTACCAATACAAAGACTTGAGTGAGATGGTCTCACTCATTCTTATGGTGAGACGGAGAGTCTAAATACAATTATTTAAAGATG
>JAULKK010302378.1:0-12473 GCA_032355705.1 Rubia peregrina
AGAGCTGCCAACACTAAAGTCTTTCTCAATTTAGACCTTTCCACACAACCTTTCCACACAACCATTTAGAGAAAATCAAATCTAGCTTGAAGTAATACTTTTTTTTATTTGTCTTTTAAACACTCTTATAAACAGTACAACGTCTTATCTTTTTATGAAGAAAATACATTAAAAACAGTTTAAATAATTAAAACATTTTTTTAAAGACGAATATAACTTTGTATTATTGGGTGGGAAATGTTATTTACATGAGAAAAGTCTTTTTTTATGCCGACTAACGGTTAGACCAATCATGAATTTTTTAAAATAACTTTTAGAATTAAATTATAGTTATTTTATATTGCAATACATTTTAAAAATATTTCAAAGTTATGGGAACCTCGTTGCAATAATAAAAACAAAATTTAAATCACCTTATTAGTTACCTCTATTAAAAAAATGGTCTGGTTTAAGGTTGAATAAGTTTAAAACAAGACTTTGTGTCATGGAAATAAATTCTTTAAAACATGTACTCCCTTCGTCCCAGACTAAGTTTCATTAAAAAAAATTACGGTCTTCAAAAAACATGTTTGACCATTAATATATTTAATTGTGTATAATAATGATAAATAAAAAGTCAATAATTAGAAATTACTTATCAGAGCGAATCCAACAATATGACATATGATAATATCACTGTTTATACATTTATTCAATTACTTGATGAAAGTTTAATCATACTAACGGTCAAATATTAACTGTCAAGTAGTAAATATTATTGTTTGTATATTTATTTAATTATTTGATCAAAGTTTAATCGTATTAACTGTCAAATAGTAAATAGTAAGTGTGAACTTTATTGTGGGACAACAAGAGTATCATAATAAATCATATCCGAGGTATAGATCTCAAATGACATCATTATCTATACATCTTTAACTACCATCAAATCTATCCGAACAACAAAAAAATAATTTTATAACGTATGACGTTGGTATAATGACTTTGACGGAGTATACCTGATTATCAAACAGCCATTCTCAAAATTACTAGGAAACTATCGAAATTCTAAGACTTGACTTTCAAACCAGAACAAGAGAGTAAATCGTGACACAGCCAGAACTTGCGTAAACAACGCTTCAATGCTTTAACAAGAAAGAAAACAAGGCTGCGTTACGTGGAACTTCAAATACGTGTACAAGTCCAAACGGCTTTTCAATTAATATTTTGATTCAATGCTCATGAAAATAAACCGAAACTATTAACAGCTGTTAAACGATCAATTAATTTGTTTCACCGAGAAAGAACAGTAAAATCGAACGGAAAAACATGTAAATCCAAAATTACAGGGTTGATCACTTGATTAATTGATTGATCTCTTCCATGTAAGGACTAAGAGACACCGGAACAGTCAGTCAACGGCAAAGTCAACGCCGGTGATCCATCGATCAGAGCCAGAGAGCCTTCGCTTCCCTCAACAGCGGCACGAGTTCGCCGGTGATATGAGTCGCCATCACTCTCTCCAATCCGCCAAACAGCTTCCCGCCGACAAAAATCACCGGAAACTGCAACTTCCTCCCAATTCCGTCCGCGCCGCCGCCGATCCGCGACAGCTCGTCGATGACGGCGGTCTCGTCCTCCTCTTCGACGAAGTAGATCTTCGGATTAACCCCGAGACCTAGCAGCAGCTGCTTCACCACGTGGCACATGCAGCATCCAGGCCGGCCGAAGGCAATCACGGCATTCTCCGCCACAAGCTTCGCCACGTTCGGCCTCGCGGAGGAGGAAACGCCGCCTGCGCCGCCGTCCACGGCGGAGGAAGCGGAGGAGGGAGGCCAGGTTCTGTAGGGGGGGAGAGCTTTCTGCATGGTGGGCCGTACAGTTTGTTAGGGAGAGAGGGGGAGGAATGAATGGGATAATGGAGTGGTGGGGCGGTTATTATAAGGGTGGGAGTGAGGTGGGGCCCTCGGGGACTATAACGTCAATGAATATTGCGTATTGTTTGACGTCACTGGTTACTGTTTGGTGGGAGTGTACACGTCATTGATGCGGTGTGGAGGGTGCTTAGAGGCTGCCTTTGGTTTGATTGCGGCCTCCCATTTTGGTATTATGGTACGATAGATTCGACGAATGAATGTGGAAATTATGCAGATCTTCCACCTCCATTTTCTTTTGTCCCCAACAATGTGCTATTGTCCCTCTGACTTTCATTTTACTTGTCACTAGACTATGGTATCTCTAATATTTTGATTTTTTATGGTCACATTAAAAAAATTATATCTTCTTAAGTTAACTTATCTCTAAAAACTGAGAGCTCTATCAAACTAGCAAAAGCGTCGAAGAGGAGAAAACGAGGGTTTTCTTTGAGTAGTTTTTTCCGCATGCATTAGGTTTTATGGCGAGGGAGATAGGATGAAAAGGGGTAGTCTATTAGGGCTTGCCAAGTTGGAAACCAGTGATTGGGTAGAAGGTGGAAAGGTTCTATAAGTCTATAGCAGTATTAGAAGAAAGATAGAATCTTTAGATCAGTGAATCCGGTTGTTTCCAAGAACGGATTTAGAGTTTCTTACAAGGCTCTTATGCTAATTGGGGAGAGCTAAGGCTGGTTCTTAGAATAAGAAATAAGTTTGTTTATTATAACACATTTCTGACAGAGATTAAATTTGGTTCGGCCATTCCGTCTAGGAAATTGAAAGGGTGAAATCATGATGAATAAAGATCCACACAAAAATAATCTGGGCTCACGAGTTAATAAAAAGAGAAGACGAGTAAATTGAGATGGAACTCAGCCTATAAATAGTGGTTCATTCAATGCAGTGAAAACTACTGCTAGCCACTGCAAGAGAGATTTAGGATATAAGTTTAATAGACGTCACAAGAACATGAATGACGTTTCTTCTCTCCCTCTCTCAGATGAATTTTTTACTCCACCGTGTTTAGACTTCTCTGGGGAGTATAAGGAACGTGTGGTTTCTTACATATATCTTGCCACGATGAATGGATCAACAAGGAGAGTAGGAATAGTGGCAATAACACAGGAGAACATTGAAGAATCTATTGCGGCATTTGTGTTTCGTAGATACAAAAACTTCTATGTGATTAAGTTCTAGACCAAAGAGGAAGCTCTTGCAGCACTTTATAGAAGCCCTTATTCAATAGGAGGAGGCTTACTTGCATTCAAATAGTAGGGTGCATGCATCTCTATGAGAAGACTCAAGGTGGAGAAGGTGAAAATCTCAATCCAGATTTATGGTATTTCAGCGGAATGCATAATTTGCTCAAAGAGCGAGAATTAATGTGGAAAATATGGCAGGTGATATTATTGATGTTTATATAGTTCTTTGGCCTCGTATGAATCTTAAATACTTGTGTGCTACTATGTGGATTATACCCGGAACTCCTTTAATTTTTGGCTTCTATATGGATTTTGAGAATGATTGTAGGGTTTGGGTTGAAGTTAGATATGAAAGACTAAGTTTTATAGATGTTGTGTGATAGGGCATCTATGCCAAATATGCCCAATTATTAATGATGTAGATCTAGAATATTTCATTAATAGCCATGTTTAAGCCCATAATGCATCTAGAGAATATAATATAGTCAATGACCTGAATAAGGAAAGTCTTCCTTCATCACTAAGAGCTCATTATCATAGGCAGGCCAAGTGAAATACTAGAATCTAGGATGGGTATATGAATCTTTGTGGAAAAAATACAGCACTTTACAAGAGGATCAAATACAAGAGGGATTTCTGATCTTTATGGAAATAGATAATTATCACCCACAACAAGCCTTTGTTGGCCAGAGAGGATCATGTGCTGGAAGTGGTGGTAATAATAATGGAAGTGGACAGGGTGGAACAATAACAACAACATGATGATCTTCCAAATGGCCATCTCATAAATGACAATATGGATTGTCGAGAAGTAATGGATGTTAATACTCAGTAGGAGGAGGTGAATACTGAAGAGAATGAGACTCTACAAGGAAAAAATATAGAAAAGTGGCATAGTGGCTCAACCTTCACAGATGATTCATAGATCACAATATAATGTTCATGGTGTTTATGGCGTTAATTAGAGAGATCAATGAGTGGTTAATTATGATAGCAGCTATAGCAGTGTTGATAGTTTAGATGGGAGCATTGGCTTAACTCAGTTTTCCCAGTAGCTGTCTCAATAGTTTTTACAAGTTTAAGAGGATAAAGTTCAGAGTGCCTCAGAAATGGAGACAAAGAACAAGGGTGGCCCCATCCACAATGCACATTTTATTGCTCTTACTAATCATGATATACCGATGCTAGCTGCTCACCAAGCAGTGGTGCAGATCAGGGGAATGGAATATATGGATATTCAGGAATTATCTAGATGATACAACAAAAGGATTATGGAGAAAGAAGAAGCTAAAAGGAAAAATGTATCTCTTAAGAAAATACTATAAAATCATATAACAACACTAAAATAAAAAGAATCTTTTCTCAACTCAATGTTTTAAGATGAATAAGGAACATGGTGGAAAAGGAAAGGAATTGAGGAAGGAGGCAAAATACATTAACATGCAGATATAGCAGCTTATGATTGGAAATCTAAGGAGAAGAAATTATCAATTTCATAACCATAATGATGGTGAAGAAGGACCAGATCAATGTCAGAAATAGGGCATTCTCTGAGCAATTTCAAGGAGAAAAAGACAAGGAATGGAGCAATCTGCCTCCTAAAACAAGATCATATTTCTCTTTAACAAATTCAAACTTTTTAATGATAGATATGCATTTGAACAAAGTGAAAGAACTAGAGTGAAGCATCTTAGATCGAGGATCATTATCTTTGCATGAAAAATGCTCCCTGAAAAAAGCAAAAACCCTTTCTTCAGCACCACCACCTGAGAAAGAATGAGTTGAAGGTTTTGCAGGTTTCGTGGAACTTCACCGAAATATTTCCCCCATTATCCATGAGAGTGTGTATGTGGAATTTTAGAGGCTTTAACGACGTCTCCACAAAATCAGCTAGTTGGCGAAACAAAAAAAATCAACAATTCTATGCCTATTAGAAACAAAGGCTTCTCAACAAAGTATTCATCTTTGGAAAGGAAAATCGTATTTGATAGGGTAAAGGTAATGGATCCAGTAGGTAGATCAGGAGGTTTGGCTGTATTTTGGCAAGACTATCTAGATTTTAGTAGTTAGTACTTTGTGTAAGGATAAAAACTTTGTGTTTTTGTTGATCACCAACACCAACCAGGAAAATTGGTGTTTAGAAGTTACCTATGGCCACTTAGATATTATGGTTAGGCCTTTTGTTTGGAATATGTTGAATGATTTATATTATTTTGATCAGTATCCATTAGTGTTAGTAAGTGACTTTAATCAAGTCTTATCTCAAAGAGATAAGCGTGGAGGTAACCCTGAAGGTAATCCCAATATTGGGCCACATGAAATCCTGAAGAAACATAAGCTCATCAAACTTCCAAATAAAGGCTTATGGTTTACATGGACGAATAATAGAGTGCATCCGCACACGATCATTGAATGATTGGGCAGAGCCTTTGGAAATCAAGATTGGAGAGAAAATTTTCCAGAAGCATTAGTAACTAATCTGCTAACCATTGGCTCAGATCATAGCCCAATGTTATTGAATTTACTACCGAAGAGAATATTTCTGGAAAAAAAATCATAGCATTTGAAACTTTTTGGGCAAAAAAATGTTTTAGATAAGATAGTCCATAATGTCTGGAATTTGGAGTTGGAAGACCAGAAGCATATGACCAACAGGGAAAGGGATGTTACAATTTATTCCAAGATTTGGAGTAACAAATCCTTCAGAAATTTAGATAGAAATATGAAGAACCTGGAGAAGAAGCTTCAACAGTTGCAGCAAGGAGCAGTACTATACAAGAATACAAAGGAAATTAGAGAGGTGGGGCTCAAATTGAAGGATTCAAAATAGAAGTTATCGAATTAATAGCAGTAACGATCGGAGATCTCTTGGATAAAATTTGGAGATAAATGCACTTTTTTCCACAAATGGGCTACAAAAAGAAAGGAATATCAATACCATACAAGGAATCTTTGATGGACAGGGACATTGGATAATGAGAAAGAACATATTTTTAGTACAATATTTGATCATGTGAAATATGTATTTTTCATATCTAAATGGTACCCCCCGGATGTAGCCTGGAAAAATAAGGCAGAATCAATTTTTCAAGAAAAAACTAGAAGGTTAATTGAATATTAGAGGAATATGCTTTCATCCAATTTCTCAGAGTCAATGTTTGGGAAATAATTAATCAAATGAAGCCATGGAAGGCTCCTGGAGAAGATGACCTACCAACAGGACTCTTCAAGAGATACTGAAGAATAGTTGGGAAGGAATTCACGGATACTATTGTGCAAATAGTAAATCAAAATACTATTCCAGCTAAATAGAATAAAACCCATTTGGTGTTAATCCCCAAGAAGAAGATATTATAGGCCAATATCACTTTGTAGTGTAAAATATAAGATTATTATAAAGATGATAACGAGTATGACTAAGAAGAATATTGGTTTCTTATAGCAGAAAATCAAAATGGCTTCGTCCCAAGTTGTAGTATATCAGAGAATGAGTTATTGGGGCATGAGGTAGCAGATTTCATGAAAAAACAAAAGCATCCAAGAAGAAAGAGATTCATGGCTATTAAACTAGACATGAGCAAGACATATGATAGAGTTTCTTGGAAATTTTTGAAAATGAGAATGACTGGTATGAGTTTCCCTCAATATTGGATGGAGCTTATAATGTCATGTGTTAATTCTGTTTCATACAAGGTGTTGTTGAATGGAGAAAATCAACCTTCTTCACACTTAACAAAGGACTTAGAAATGGCTGCCCGTTACCTTATTTGTTTATCATATACCAACAATATATGTTAACATGGATGGAGCAAAAGATAAGTAATAACGACAATTTGGGATTAAATATGTCAAGGCAAGGACCGAAGATTATCCATTTGGTGTATGAAGATGATTTCATTCTCTTCTCCAGAGGCACAACAACTGCAATTGATTATATAGCCAAGTCCATTAATCTTTGTGCAACATATTCATGCCAGAGACCTAATTTTGACAAATGTGTCATGCAATTCAGTCCAAACACACAACATAGTTTATAACAATATGTTAGAAATACTTTTAAAAAATCATAGAAAAAGCCTTGGAGGGAAATATCTATGAATGTATATAAACTTTGGATCTACAAAAAGAGAGGTTTTCAAAGGCCTGATCTCCATATCCAAAGAAAGGTTAGCTCATGGAAGACTAAACTGTTGTCATTTATTGGTAGAATAACACTAGCATGGCACCTTCTTGCTTCAGTTGCGATCTATCAACTAGGAATATTCAAAATTCCTAAACAAAACTTGGAGAAACTAGACAAACGACATCGGAATTGATTTGGGGAGAAGAACCTGATGGTCGTTAAATACACTGGAAGACATGGCCTATAATATGCAAATCTAAAGAGAACGAAGGCTTGGTTTGGGGTCAATGGGAGGAATTAATAAGGCATTGCTTGGAAAACACTTCTGGAATCTAGTTAGGGAGAATGATTCTATGTTAGCTAGAGTTTATCAAGCAATATATTTAAGAGGCGGAAGTTTTACGGGATAGTTTGAGGTTGAAGCTACAATCTGGATTACAATTAGAAAAACTAGCATCAACTCTATCTCACATGCTATCCGCTGATGGAACTCTAGAATTTAGAGAAGTAAAAAAGGAAATGTGAAATTACTAATTTACCCTTAAAATTGATGTTTTTCACTGAAGTAAACATTTTGACAGGTTGGAAGGGTTACAACTTAGCAGTTTTGTTAGTTAACTTCAAAAAAATAAGGGGCTAAAAAGGGACGACAGGGAGAGTTTAGGGGTCTCCCAAGTCATTTACCCTTTAAAATGTGGGTTGTATAACTATTAGATGGCAAGTCAGAAAAGGAAAGGCACGTAGTGATTATTCTTCTTGTATCAAAGTAAAATGACAACATTCTAAGTAAAAATTGGAAGACAGGACAAGATTGGTGTCCTCTTATTCTAATGACTCGTCCATTTATTTTTATTTTCTTGAAAAGAAATGTTGTATTATTAATTATCTGGAATGATTACAAAGTTTGGAGTTATACTACATAAGAAAAAATTGAAAGAACTAGCATATTTTCCTGTCTATGGATCCATATCAAATTTGAATTTTGTATAATTGCTAACTCAGATTTAATATCCGCTATAAGTAAGCAATTATCTCATCTATCATCTCTATATCGTGGACAGCTCGGATGACTACTTGCGCATATCCCTTGATTATATTTGGTGGCATATTGTGTGATGCACTTCTTTAAAGCATGTGTTAACGCCAATGATTTCATAGCGCCTAATTCATTGATTGAAAGGACGAGGATGAATTAAGAACTATGTATTATATATGGTGTTGCACAATGTCTAACTCAGTAAACTCTATTTTTGATAAAAGATTGTTTTTCATTCCAAAACCATCAAAAAACATTTACAATCTATAATCCCTCACTCAAATATTCTAACAAAATTGCCTATTAGTTAAAGCAGGTTGGGTTAAGACTATGTCAATTAGATTATCTTTACCACCATTTTACTACCGTAAACTTATTTGGAAAGATGTATTGTTTCAGAATTTTAACTATGTGACTTTTCGTAGAATGATGAACTGCTGCATTATTTCATGAAATTTGTTCCCTATATATACATGCATGGTAAATACAAGTAAAAATCTCAGACATACGTAGCAACCAAAATACAGTTACTCAAAAGTATTCTCTTGATTCATGCCTAGAACAAGAGGGTTTCTCGATAGTTTTATCCTCGAAGGGGATTCGTGTAACTCAAGACTGTAACAGGATTGGATTACTCTTTAAGGAAAACGTACTCATCGTGACCCACCCCCTCCCGGCGTCGCTAAATTAATTAACGGGAGATCCGCTAACTAATTGTACCGAGAGGACTATTAGGGATCAAAGTATAGATTTATATTGTTGCTCCCGTTCCTACTATTATACTACCAAAATTGGTAGATAGTGGCAAATATCGGGGTCATCCACAGAGATGTTAGGAATCTAATAATCAACTACGCATAACCGTGATCGGATCGTCAATCCGACCATGTGTTAGGAATAATCAGTGTTGGTAAAATAAGCATTGAGGGGTTTTTATAAGTAAAACTACTATCATGTAATTGATCACTGAAATAAACTATATAAACTAGCACTCGAGGAATATTTGTGTACCATGATTAATGTCATTTCGATCATCGATTTCATCACATACAAGAGCTATGAACCTATTCTAGTGGTGTGGTCGATGATCAACACTACCGCATACCTGTCACATAGGGTGCCATGTAATCTTCCATTGGAACCGCCTCCATAATTAGGGTAGTACAACGACGGCCCTGCCTTCCGTGCAGATCTGAGTCTCCCTCGTACGATTACGTCCTAGGCACTACACCACGAATGCTTCTCCCTAGGCCTAAAAGGTAAAGGGTTTGAAGATCCTTATCGATAGCTCTGGGGTTGCAAAGCTAACCCTACTTTGCTACTTTAGTAATCTCTACCCGCTACCCTTCAGACCAACTCGTCGGCTTACTGATACATGGTCAATTGTAACGTTAACAGCGACAACCTACGTGCACACACCCACGTGGATCTGGACCTATCGTTACCCCAACTTCATCTAGATTTCCCTCCCGGGGGTATCAATAGTGCGACAACATGAAAGTAGACTTTAGTGTGTGCTAACTAAGTGTGACAATCATGCAATTCACAAGAATATTAAGAACACAAAACACATAGAAATAGGTAGATCTAAGGAATCTCACAAAATAGACATTAATAATTGAATACAAATATAATCCCCAATTTAATTAACTACTCCCTAAGCATTAAACCCAAGTATTTCATTGGATTCAAAAAATTTGGGCAAAATAAAATCAAAGAGAAGAAAGAAAAAGAATCTAGAGAGAAGGAAGAGTATTTTTCCTCTCTAACCTACTCCTAAAGATGAAGGCATAAATTGTTCATCATTCCCTCTAGGTTCAGTATTCCAAACATCGTGATTATTTGCAACTAGGTTCAAGTTATCTCTATCCTCACTAATATCTAGATTTTCAAAGACTCGCCAACTTCATTTAAATTAGAATTTTTACCCTTTTCATTTAAACTTGTTTTTTAACAAATTTTTTTTATCAATGTCACCAGTTTGAGATTTAGTAAGTTTCTCTATTCTTTTTTTTCCTTTTCTCATATTCTGAAAGATGTTTTTTTAGGATTTTTAAAATTCTTAGATGACGTGTTTAACACTCAAAATCACAAATATGAAGAAAATAAATGGTAAAGTAGAATTCAAATATATGAATTAAAAAGGAACAAAAGTACCATAATAAAATGATAAATTGGATGTCCCTTCAAACTACTTTAAATTTGCACGAGAGAGAGAGAGAGAGAGAAACAAAGAACAATGAGTAACTCTGTAATTGTAACTTGTAAGCCTAGTTCATCAATAAAAAATCATCATTGGATGTTCTTACCTAGAGATTTAAGTCAATCTGCAAACGGACTTGGATTCTTTGATAGTTTCAATCATTCAAATTGAACCGCAGTCCACCTCTTGAGATTGCTTGAATGTGAAAATTGAGGGAAAAACAAGAACAAATCGTTTGATTAAAATCTTAGAAGGATGTTCAAAATTAATATGCGGTTTGGATTAAAAAACCTATATGTGTCCATAATCTCCAATTGTAAAGAACAAATTCTGAGAAGGTCAAAGAAATCACCGGCGTTTAAATGGTCTTGAGATTTTGGGAATCCAACTTGACGTTGAATTGTCGATTGAAATCTTCAAAAATCTTTAATTTTGGATCAAAACTCTCTTGAGTCCTGGCTGCGACTCCTCCTACTCCAAGTTAAACTCGTTACTTTTAACTTTCCCATAAAAGCTCATTTTTATTTATTTTTACTCTTCCCATAAAAGCTGATTAAATTCTATTTAAATTCTACAACTTTCGTTACTTTCCTTTTACTTTTACTTTTTCTCTAATTGCTGCAAAGTTTACTTTTAATTCCATAACTAACCATTGAGCTTAATTCTAAACTTTTGGGCCCTTAAAATAAATAAAAATAAATTTTAAAATAAATTGTTTTTAATGTATATATACTTATAGAAAAACATGTATTTTGGGGCCCCTAAGAATGTTGGGCCCTAGGCGGTCGCCCAACCTCGCCCGCTCACAGAACCGGCTCTAATCAGATTGTTCTCTAGCTAATGTTTTAATGTAGGATGAATGAAATTTTTTACTAGTATTTAGTATTTGATAGTCCCCTATCTAGTCTTTTCCATACTCTTCTTACTATTTTATTTTTTGTGTGTATAAATATGAAAAATACAAACAAAAAAAGGAGAAAAAGGAGATGAAAGTGGGTGTTTTAGTATGAATCTGATGGGCTGGTAAATAGGTGAAAAAGGTGGGTTCACATTGAAAAGTGAAAAAGTGGTACGGTTATTTAGGGAAGAAAGTTGAAATTGTAAAAAATCTTTTTCTTCTTCTCCACCTTCTCAGCCGAACCTCTTTATATTTCCCTCTCCACGATTCTAGCAATTTTCAAATTGTGGGTAGAATATTTGTTAAATCTTTTTTGAGTTTTCTACATAGGGGGTAAAGTCTAGAAGTCTTGGGGTTCTTGAATTCAAGTGTGAGTTAAGCACAAAATTTCTTCTACCCAAAAACCTTCGTATACCAGGTGGTGTTCGTGCCTTTTTGGGGAATAATTTCTCAGATTTGGCCTTCACAAACTCATTGGAGATGTTCACCATGGATATCGAGGACATGCAAGATTACAATGAGACTTGTACACCACCACCACTTGTGTATACATATGCTTAAATCATGCAAAACGTACGAGGTCCTGATAAATCTTTTGAAATTAATGGTGTGAGGTTTAATTCAGTCATGGAATGTGTGGAGTGGCATGTGGAAACTATGAAAAGTTTTGATTTGAGGCCGTATAAATATTTGTATGGGGAATTTATTGGAGTAAAGTTAGACGATCTATTGTGTGGAAAATGGAAAATATCATATGTGTGTGTGTGGAAGATTTAAATCCTAGACTTACTGAATCTGGATGTACTGAGTATTAGGGAAAAAAGGCTAAAATTAGAAACCTAGATGAAAACTCTGTTCAGGAACATTGGGAAGGTGGTTCAATCCACATCTAGGTATACTGTAGGGAAGTACACTCCCAAAATGGCTCTACATACTGAGGAATTAGCTCATGTGGCCCCACTGGTTATTGTGGTGTCTAGACCTGGCAAACGGGTCTCTTCGGTCGGGTACGGGTGAGACCCAATCGGTTCGGTATAATTCAGAAAATTATTTTGTCTTCGGGTATCGGGTCTTGATCGGGTGCGTTCGGGTTCGGGTGTCATTTGGTAGTGTTGAAAA
>JAULKK010302387.1:0-12471 GCA_032355705.1 Rubia peregrina
ATATTTGCACTAAAAATTATCTGAGGGTTATATTTGCACTTTCTCACATTACATAGGGTTATATTTGTATATTACCCAATTCAATAAGTATAAAATGAGTTGACGGATATGAATTGAAATGTATCGAATCGAGAAGGTGAAAACTTGAACCCGAGTATATGAGAATCAGACTCGAGTAGATAAGTCGAGCGTGAAATATTAGATTGTTGTGTTCGTGATGATCACACGATTAAGTTGTTCGAATCGATGTTTTGTTCTTTATCTGATTGTACAAATCGTATTTTCGTAATTTTGTTCGTGTTTTGGTTAGGTTTTCCATTAATTTGGATACTTTCATATCTGTGTTTTTCAAGATATTTCAAGTTTGAACAAGATAGACCGTGCTTTGAATCAAGTGGTGTTGCAGTTCTTGATCATCCATGTTTGGGAAAGAGATTGATGTGTGATATGCTCATCTCTGCCAAGTGGTCATGGTTTTCGCAGGAAGCGAGTTAATATCACGATGACAATATTACATTTTATTGAATTTTTAATCTGTAACAGTACTGACGAAGAGTCTTGTTGACATGTAATTTAGATATCCTTCCAATACACTAGTTATTTCTAGAGGTTAGTTGAGTTGTATGTCAATTCCACCTATTGTAATCGATGTTGAGAGTTTTCCCCACCAACTATGAATGATTATTTTCTAAAAATATGTATAATCTAGCAAGAATCACCTATAAACTAGATTTAATGTCCTGACATCATTAAGAACCAAAGAAACTCAATTCAAATAATTCATAATCAAATCAGTTCTCACAAGTTATCTACCCATTGTTACCACACTAGTGGAGGATGGCTCATTAAAGATACCACTTAAAAGGCGGTTCTACGGAACCGCCTTCTAAGAGGACCGAGAGGAGGTTCCAAGTTCGGAACTCCCTCCCAGGTCATACCGGAAGGTTCAAAGTTACTTTTTAATTTATTAAAGACCGTTCTTGAAGAACCGCCTTTAATTGACCTCAATCAAAGGTGGTACTATTGAAGAACTGCCTTTAATGGGGTGTCTTTGTTGACTCAATATATAAGAGCCCAATTAGAGTTTTCTCCTTAGTCATTTTTCATATCCAAAACACCCCTCTTCCTTATACTCTCTCTGCCTTAGTCATTTTCCCAAAACATCACCGATCAACTCCCTTGTCTCCAACAAATCATCATCGTACTCCCAACTCCTCCAACACGCCGCCGCCTTAAGCCCGACTGCAGCACCCTACACCAGCCACCGTCGTCGTACCCCCTGGGAAGTCACCGCCGTGCCTCTCAAAGATAGTATTTATATGCCCTAATTGCGGTTGCCTACTAGAAAGTAGATAGTAGCAGTCGAGGTCGTCCACAAGGAAACTAACAGATATATTGAGTAAAGATGGATTACAGTAGATAGAGCATAGGAGATTATGGTTCACCTGGACAAATAATCGAAGGAATGAGGATTGTATGTACCATAGATTGGACAAGGCTTTTGGAAATCAGACTTGGAAGCAGCAGTTTTCTACTTTAGTAGTGCAAAATCTACCTATTCTACAATCCGATCATGGGCCCATCATACCGGATACACTGTTAGTGACACAACATATAAGAAAAACTCTGAGTACGAAGCATTTTGGGTTAATTGTATTGCATCAGATGACATAGTCCAAAATTTTGGAGGTGAGAATCATAACATAACACCGAACATGATTCAATCACGGAGAAATTACAATGCACTCTTAGACATTTGGATAACTGGAGTAGGAAATCATATGGCAATATAGACCAGCAAATTAGAATATGTCAACAACAACTTGAAAGAATACAACAATAGTTAATGGCACGAAGCACAACAGATATAATACAGACGGAGCAACAGTTAAGGAATAAGATAGAGGACTTGCTTCACAAACAATTATACTACTGGCATCAACGGTCTAGGGTGCAATGGGGAAGATTCGATGATAAGAACGCAACTTTTTTCCACCAATGGCTACTAAAAGAGAGTCAAGAAATAACATAACCCAATTTCAAGATAAAGATGGACAGTGGTACCACGAACCTAAACAAGTGAAGCAAATCATCACACAACATATAGCCAGCATATACACATTACCATAATCATATCCCCGATTGCTTGGGCATGAGCAAACATTGGAACAAGCAATAAATTCTAATGGAGCAAGATTAAGTGAACAATATATAGTTATTCTAAACCAGCCGTTCAAGGAAGTTGAAATAAAACAAGCATTGAAAAACATGAAACCCTGGAAAACTCCTGGCTAGACAGGATGTCGGTGGGCTTTTAAAAAAACACTGGAAGCATGTAGGTCAAAGGATGACAAAAGATACATATTACAAGGGAGACCAATTCCAGAGGACTGGAATCAGACATTGGTGGTACTAATTCCAAAAACTAAGAATCCCATAACTTCAGAGGAGTTCAGGCCAATTGCTTTATGCAATGTCAAATACAAAATTATTGCCAAAATACTAGCAACAAGGCTGACACAAATCATGGAAAGGAAAATTGAGACAGAGCAGTCGGGCTTTGTGAAAAAATGGAAATATTGGAGAAAATGTTCTTATAGCGCAAGAAATTATCAATTTTCTTTATTAAAAAAACAGGTAAAATAGGTTTAGCGGCAATCAAAATAGACATGAGCAAAGCCTACGACAGAGTTTCTTGGAAGTTTCTCTTTAAAGCACTACAATATTTAGGTATGTCATAACTGGATCACACTTATTCAACAGTGTGTTACAACAGTCACTCTGGCAGTCAAGGTGAATAATTCGACATCAGAACTCTTTAAGTCAATAAGGGGGCTCAGACAGGGATGTTCGTTATCCCCATACTTGTTCATCATCTTCCACCAGTATCTTTCCGCAGTTATAAAAAACTCAATGGCTAATATGAAACAAGTAGGATATAGACCAGGCATAGAGGCACTGAGGATATCTTATCTCATGTATGCAGACGACAACATTCTATTCATAAAATGTACAAACAATGTGATATTACAATTGGCAATAAATCTGGTTGAATTTGCCAGGTACTCAGGGCAGCGCATAAATTTTGAAAAGTTATCGATCATGGTAAGCCGCAATACAACACCACAATAGGAACATTTTCTCTGATATATAATTAAATATACACAAAGAAGGCATATGAGGCAAGTATTTAGGAATGAATATACACTTGCAGCAAGCACGAATAGCCACGTATAAGAGTCTCATACAAATAATTAGGTCCAAATTCGACAAGTGGAAGACCAGAACCTTGAGCTTAGCAGGACATATAACATTGGCAGAGCATGTAATATCTATGATGCCTTTATACCCCTTAGGAATTTTCAAGATACCTAAACATATTTTGAAAGAAATAGATGCCATAACGGCAAGTTCATATGGAAAGGCGAAGAGCAGGGAAAAAGGGTTCATTGGATGTCATGGGAAGCTATATGTCAACCAGTTAAACAAGGAGGGTCGGGGCTCCGTTCGGCAGAAGAAAAAAAAAACTAATCCCTTCTAGCTAAACACACATGGAACTTAATTACAAGAAAGGACTCGTTGTTTGTGAAACTATTTATGTCAAAGATCAATACTTACTGAACATTAGGTACATGGGTACATATATTTGGGCATGGCGATCTATAACATGAGGATGGAAATTCTGATAAAGCACAAAATGTGGGATGTAAATAAAGGGGACCAGGTCAAACTTACAAATACATGGATGCCAGGATATACCCACGAGAATCAACAAGCAACGATGTTATAACATCATACAAATTTAAAAGTGGAACACTTAATTGATGATAAAAAACAAGAGAGGGTTATGTTACTACGAACCATATATCCTACAGAAGTAGCAAATCAAATATTGAAGATACATATACATGATAGAAGAATTTGGGCACTTACAAGGGATGGGAAGTATACAGTTAAATAAGGTAATAGATCAATAGGCAAAGGCATTGCAGTGACAACAACCAGTAGCAGAAATGGAATGTGATTTGGAAGTAGAAAATCCCAAAGTGCATTCAGGTGTTTGTATGGAAGGCGTTGCACAACGCAGTAAGAACAGCAGTGAACCTGAGTCACAGAAGAATAGAGGTAGATAAAGTGCGCAAGTTTTGCCAAAATTGGGCTGATGAAGATATAGATCGCATGCTCATGAACTGTACAAAAGCAAGGCAAGTATGGGCAACATCAAACAAAGCTTACAATATACAAGGACAGTAACTCCATTTTTCACAATGGTTCTGGGACAATCTAGTTACTGCATCGAATGAGGATAAAATTGGACTATGATGCTGATTAATCTGGCAGACATGGAAGCAAAGGAACAAAAAGGTTTTTCACGATCAAGAAACAAATCCCCAAATTATTCTGGCAATGGCAGACTAGAATAATTATCAGCAAATACATACAACATTTGACATTGAAGATGTTGCACGGGAATCACAGATAGAAACAATTGCAGAGACACAACAAACACATGGACTAAACATGACAATACAAGAAGATTATGTCCATGCACTAATAATCGATGGAGTGTGCTGGGCATCTACCTGACATGCCACGGCATCCTGGAAAGTTCAAACAAATATTAATATCAACATAGCAGATCGAGCTCACTTACCGGCGGGCTTACTGTTGGTGGTATAAATACAGGCCTTCATCGGAGGCCTCCGATTAGCACAAGAAATGGGTTTAACACATCTAAATGTCAAAACAGATTCTGCAGATCTGGCTCAATTACTTGGAGGTAACTCAGCGGCACCTCCATGGGAGGAAGCATCGCTCATTCAGGACGCCAGACATTTATGTCGAAATTTCCACCATGCTCATTTTCTCAAGGTTTCAATGTAGGATGTAAATTGGGAACAAGAATATGCGAATAATTTAACCTGCTATCATATCAGATTAATTGTTTTGAATAATAAATCCTTTTTATATCAAAAAAAAGCTTCCACCCTCAAATGGATCTTGAATTTGATACTCCGTATTAGATTTTTTGAATTTTGAATTCTTCGTAAGCCACTCCTTTGGCCTCTCTCCTTTTTATATTAAAAATAAAAATCAAACCATCATAGACGGGTTTGGAGGGTGTCATTTCCTTTACATTAAACTCATATGTTGCCAAAAATTAGCTTACATTGCCCGAAGACTTACATCGAGTTTCTTGAAGGCTTACATTTGTTTCCCAAAGGCTTACAAAAGTTACTCGGAGGCTTACATCAGTTGCCCCAAAAGGGGTATCATAAAGGTGCAAAAAATTGAATTACAGATTTGTAGTCTTTATGTATAAACAAATAGAAATAGAAAGGGGTACATCCTAAGATGAATGGTCAAATACTGCGTACACTTCTGAACTAGTTCGGCTCGAACCACTAGAAGCTTATCACAGTATTCAAATATCATTCACCTTCTCCCAAAGTTTCCAAAACATTATACTACTCAATCTAAAACAACCGAAACAAAAGTGAACAACTCCGGAAATTAAAGATCGTGTTCATCTCCATTAAATTAAATTCCTTTATAGAAAGTAGGAATGACCCCGGTCATTTTGGTCCCCAAAAATCTTTTGTAAGTGTAAGTGAACTTAGGAGAAAATCTGAAAGTATTTAACATGACACAAGGTGATCAATCAAAGATTTTTTTCAACTTGCTCTGTCTACAAACTTGGTTTATAGACTATAATCGGCATCACCAACGGTAAGTTGTTATAACTACCTTGACTTGAATATCTCTTATACAAACATATACACTAGACCAATTCAGAAGCCAGATTGGTTTAACCAAGTATAAGGAGCCTTAAAAAACCTAAGGTTGGCAGAGAACAAACGCTGCTATATATTTCAGCAAAAAAATATAATTTGATCCACGTGCAACCCCAATAATGCTGGGAAAAACTGAGATTGTAAAAAGCCTCCCACCTGAAAAGAGATTGAAAGGTAGATGAAAAAATAGAAAAAATAAAGAATTACCCCTTGTAACCTTACAACTGCCGAAGTAAGACATGGCAGTTGGTTGACCCAATATGGACCATACGGGCTGAGTCAACCTGTTCTTGACTCATTTCTAAGTCGAGTCGACTGGGACCCTGAGTTGACCTGAGTTGGTCACTACTGGATCTGAGTTGGTCAGCTCAGATTCGAGTAGACTCGGGAAAAAATATATCTGATCGAGGAGGTCTCAAGCGCAAAGTTGAGGATGGCGGATGTTCCTCCTGGCTCTAGTCTTGGGTTTCCAGAATCCTCTCGATGCTGCTGGAGTTGTCGGTCACTTGTCTCCCACCTCTGGTCTTGGGACGCGAGAGTTCTCGCCGCCCCAGGATTTTTTTACAACCTGCCTTCGCCGCCAGGATACCCAGCTCCAAAGGATACATAACGGTGGAACACAGGAGTTATACCATAGGGAAAACTTCGCCACCAGGAGCTCTAGTCTGACGCTAGAACAAGAAAACACTTATCTTCGCCGCCACAGGAAGGGTTGGTTTGACCGATAGAAAACCGACACCAAAAATACCTGAAAACTTTATGTAACCTGAAACTCTTCGTTGAAAACTTGACACCGAAAAGGGCTTCTCTTTATTAGATCCGGCGAAAAACTAGGGGGTAAAAATGATACTGGGGTAGGGGTGATGGGGGAGGGTGGGGTGGAGAGGACCGTTGGAATAGGTTGTTTCCGGTGGCGGTGCCCCTTACAGAGGTTGTCTTAGGGTTACGCCTTAAAGAGATGGGAGAGTAAATGTCTTAGAGAGAAGGTTGGCCTCTCTCCTATATATAGCTAAAGTTCAATTCTTGATTGTTAATTTCAGAACTCCTACCAATTTCGTCTCTCAAGGGCTAACAAGGATTTGACAGTAAAAATGTAGCAAATTAATGCTCAAAATTAGAAAGAATGAAGAATAATGTTATGGGAGTATCTCCATTAAGACCGCCAAACTGTTAGAGCAAGTCCAACAGATTATGCAAAAAGGAGATTTTGGGCATTGACGAAATAAATCCATGCATGAATATAAAATGAAATGACAAAAATACCCCTTATTACAAACTATCTTTCTTCTTCGTTGTCGCAGTCGTGAGCACCACTGGTGGCACTATACCGCCGCCTCCCCCATATCCCACCGCCTCTCCCCACCCTATCCTCCAAATTCTTCACATTTTCTCACCACCACCAAAGGCCCCGTCGACTCCTACCGCCCGCCCGGGTCCTTCACCTCAAAGCCCTCTGATGATGGTGCGTCATTGGCTACCCGTGACTCCGCCTCCAAGTCCTCTGGTCTAGAGAAATTGAACAGCATATAACGTTACGTGCAGAGCAATTGAACAGTACATTTTAGGTCAAAAATCACGCCTCCTTACTCCTCGATTTACTCACAACTACATAAATCTATTGGGAAGAATAATTTAATCATATTATCGACACCATTTTTTTCATTTTGAAATGGTAATGGAACATATTGAAAAAAAAGGGTTAGTTCAAACAAGCAGCCTCTAGATTTTAAGGGCTAAGATTACAGTCACCAAACGTGAATTTTTAGAAATTATGGTGGCTATGAGATTACAATAAAACAAATGGGGTCACGTTTGTGAAGCTCGTCGGCAGTGGTGGAAAGTCCGACGAGAAGCCCGCTGGTGAGCTCGATGCTCTACCGGGCCAAATTTTGGATTCAGAATGAATTAGGGGTGGTCAATCGGAAAAGGTTAAAGGAGAAGAGGGATTTGATTTTTTTTTTCTTTTTCTTTTTTTGACAAAGGCAAAGTGGTCTTTTCAACTAAATTCGGCCATCAAACAGTTGACTAAAAAGTCGGCGGAGTCAAGGGTTATTTTGGCTTTCTAAGATTGCGGAGTTATATTGCTACTTTCAGCCAAAGACATGGTCATTTTAGCACTTAACTCATTTTTTAAATAGGTATATATTCATTAATTTTTTAAAAATAAAGTCATTATTTATTTATTTTTAAAATAAATATACTTATTTATTTATAGTTTATTTTAGAGCACAATGTCTTGTTTTAGACCGATTAATCGTTAGACTGGTCATTTTATATTTGACATAATTAATGAGGTGATTTCGTGTTTGTTTTATTTATTCCAACGAGATTCCTATAACTTTTAAAAATGTTTAAATATATCGTAATGTATGAATAATTATATTTAAACTATAAAAGTTGTTGAAACAAGGATTTTCATGATTTGTCTAACCGCTAAAGTGAGTCTAACAGGAGACTTTCTCATTTTGTAGTGGTTAAAGTATTTATTATTGAGTTATTAAAAGAAGATCATTATTGTTTTACTAAACACAATTATGCAAAATAGAGAATCTGTTGGAGTTGAACAAAAAAATATAGAGAATATGAGTTCTATTCTCCATTTAGAGAAATTTTTGGAGAATCTGTTGGACTTGCTTTAAGCTCAATCATGACAAATTTCATTTCTATAAATTTTAAGTTTGCATCATAATTATACTATATAATACCCGTGCTTTGCACGGCCAACGATTTAAATATTATTATATAAATAAATACATATTTTAATTTAATTTAATTATTTGATAAAAATATTAATAAATACCACTTTAGCAAAATAACATTATCATTACTCCTATCACCATTGCATGCTTACGAATTAAATAGAATATGAAAAATGATCAAAGTTTTGAAGATTTGATTGTAATATCGTGCTATTGCACGATTTATGATAAAAAAAAGTATTTATTTATTATTATCATACAATTTTTTTCAAATTTTTTTTAATTAGAAGATAGTTATTACTAATTAAACTTTGAGTTATAGACATCCATTTTCTTCTTCTTCCAATAAATTTTTAATGATTAATTGATAACATTGTGCTATTTTTCGACAAAAAAAAAGACATTCTAGAGAAGGTCTTTTTTTATTATTAAACATTCTAGGGAAGACCGGGGAAAAAACTTCCTTGGTCAACAAATATTGTACTCCGTAAAAGTTTGAACATTTCTGGCAACACCACTGGTTAAACCATGCACGCTCAAATATAATGAGGAGCTCATTTATAATGATTATTTTTTTTTGTATTTTAGATCTAAAAAATTTAAATTATGGATATGGTCAGTAATTAATGAATAATTGATTGAATCATAAATATATAACATATAAGTTTTAAATATTTGATCCAAAAAATATAAATTCATCATATTAGATAATATTTAAAAAAAAATATATAGTCGTAAATTGTAATATTTTATAACTATTAATTATACAGATTAAAGAAAGTTAAATTTATGATAGTCTAAATTTGATATTAAATTAAAATATAATATACTTTAATGCATTAATTTTTAATGACAATTTTAATAAAGATCATCTTTCCATAGGCATATGTAAAGATAGAATTTAAATAGAATTATAGAGAGATAAAATATTTTAGTTGCAATATTAAAAATTTACTATGCAATGTGCAATAGTTATGACCCGGTTAATGCAACCCAAAAAATTTATCTTCCTTTATTCTATTTTGAAATTTAAATTTTATTTTTTCCATAACTTATGGAAAGATGATTTTTCAAAAGACGAACTCATTTTTTAATACTATTACCAATCACATATTAATATGTATTAAAATATGTCATTTCTAAATATTAGTCAATAAAAATAAAATAAAGTCGTATAAATAGACAAAGTCTTGGGAAAGACCGCATTTTCATAGACATATGGAAAGACTGGGTTGAATTAGAATTATTGAAAGCTAAAAGGTTTTAGTTGCAATATTAAAATATTTATTCTGCAACGTGCAGTAATTATAAGTTTATGACTCGATTAATGCAATCCAAAAAAATTATCTTGATTTCTTCTAATTTGCATTTTAAACCTTGGTCTTTCCATAACTTATGGAAAGACGTTTTTCAAGAGACAAACTCAAATTTTAATGGTATTACCAAACACATATTGATATGTGCTAAAATATGTTATTTTTAAATATTAGTTATTTTTAAAAGTCGTATAAGTAGACAGAGTCTTGGGAAACACTGCATTTACATGGGCATGTGGAAAGACGGGGTTGAATTGGAATTATAGAAAGTTAAAAGTTTTTAGTTTCAATATTAAAAATTTATTGTGCAATGTGCAGTATTTATAAATTTATACTCGATTAATGCAACCTAAAATTTTTATCTTGATTTCTCTTAATTTTCCATTTAAACCTTGGTCTTTTCATAATTTATGGAAATACCGTCTTCAAGAGGCGAACTCTAAGAAAAATTGCAAATAAAATTTATAAAGTGTTAAATAAACCATTGAAAGTATTTACAAATAAAATATTTCAGTATTATATTTAATATTTATATAAAGCATTTTATAATTATTTTTGTCTAAAAATAAAAATTTATTTAAAACACTTATATGTGTGTATAAACAAAATGTACTCCATTTACTATTTTATTTGTTTAACATAGTAATTTTAAATATTTTTGTAGACAAATTAAATTACGTGGAAAGAATTGATTGCAGTGAGTAAAAAGAAGAATAAGTAGATGAAAATGATTTACTTATTATCATGAAATGAAGTTTGATAATATTAAAAAGATTAACCAAAATGGAAAGTGTATTAAATATATATATATATTGTGGAAAAAAATAAGTATTATGAAAGAATTTCCCTAATATATTGGATGGTTCATTAATCAGGAATCCCAAAATTTAGGTTCATGAATTGGAAGACTTTTGGTCTGCACGTGAACTCTTACATATACAGTGAGATTAAGAGTTGTTCGGTTTGAGTTTGGTAGACATCTTTTATGGTATTAAAATCACCCTTTCCATATCTCTAATCTGAGTTAGATGGTCTTGTGTGACGTAATTTCTGACATCTGTAATCTGTCTGACCCGTTTGGGTAATTAAATTAATCTGTTTCTATTTTTGGAGGTAGCTAACACGTTTAATGAATCACCTAAGAAATCAAACGACACTGAGTCATCCAAGAAACCAACTGAGGAGATCGACATGGAGATCTTGGATGAGAATGCTTCCCCGAAAATAGTGTTGTGCCTGGTTGATGATGTTATCATTGAGGTCGTGAGTGAAACAATTTCCGCTGGTCAGTGGTCAAATTAAGCTTGAAAGCATGTACTTGAAGAAGTCTTTGACCATCTAGCTGCTTCTGAAGAAACGCATGTTCAGTCTACGTATGCAAGAAGGTACATCTCTGAGAGATCATCTTAATTAGTTGAACTCAATTTTGTTGGATTTGCGTGATCTTGGCGAGTCTGGAGATACAGTATGTTTTTGTCACCACTACTGGGTTTCCCGTGCTGCCGTGTTTGACAAGTTCATTTCTGATTGAACTTGTGAAAATCTGGTTGTTATGTTAGCAAACCCGTTCCGTTCCGGGTCATGTTTTCACAAGCCCTTTCCAATTTCGACTTGGTGAAATATGTTATGTTTGATAATTTTGTGCCTACTTGGATTTATTCTGGTTGGTGTTATCTGGGTACATATCGAACGTCTGTCTAACACTTCTCCTATGCATTTGTAGTTGTCTGGTACATCTAGCATGACCACCATGTATTTGGTAAATCTGGCACGACTATCGTGCATCTGGTACATATGACACCGTCATCTTGCATCTGGTACATTAGATACTATCACCATGCATTTGGTACATTTAGCCAAATCAACATGTGTTTACATTAGGAATGTCCATCTGCATCTGGCTCTAATTTGGTTTTGGAATATGAATTGAGAGAGAAATTGTTGGGTCTCTTCGAATTCCAAAAGATTAATTAATAAGATTTGAAGAGTTTTTTCATTCATGAATGCGCAGCTCAAATGATGGTTCATTGATTAGGAATCCCAGAAGTTAGTTCATGAATTGGAAGACCTTTGGTCTGCATGCGAACACTTATATATAGGGAAGGTAAGAGTTGTTAGGTGTGAGTTTGTTAGACATATGTTCTTGTTTTAAAATCACTCATTCTGTATCTATAATTCAGGTAAGGGGGTCCCGTAATTCCAGACATCTGTAACATATCTGACCCATTTGGATAATTAAATTTATCTATTTCTGTTCGTGGAGGTAGCCAACAAGTTTGGTGAACTACGTTAAAATTTGTGTTACATTTTTCTTACTTTCTTTTTTCTATCATCTTGAGCTACGCAAGGGGATTGATTTCCTCAACATTGAATAGCAACGAACCAAACTAAACATAACTGAAGTTGACTAGAATGAACCAAAATGAATGGAACTAGATTACAATGGAATGAACTATACTAAAGTGAAATGTAAGGCCCAAACTGAAATGGACTGAATTGAACTAAACTGAATCCTTATAATAAAAAAAAGGACATGCACCCTCACCCAACCTCAAAACCCTAAAACAAACCCAACTATTGAACCCCCCCCCCCCACCATTCCCCCTTCCTGCTATCTACCAGACCAATTTCAAAACCGACCGCCTCTATCCCTTTCCCCAC
>JAULKK010302396.1:0-12468 GCA_032355705.1 Rubia peregrina
TTATCCAAAACCTAACACGAAGACAACTATCTCTACCTCATTGCCGACCTCTACTCCGCCGATGATGACCTCTTCCATCGCCTCTCTTGGCCCGACGCCACCCACCCAATACCCCTACTTCTCCACAGCCCACTGCCCAACACTAGCCCCGCCCACTACCGCGCATCCCGGTAATTACATATTCTTGAAGCCCATTTTGGTCATTCATTCCTCTAGATTTGGTCATTGATTTTTGAAGTCGCAGGAGGAAGGAAGAAAAGGAGACGAAGGTGGAAGAAAACGGGGAAGATGAAGTAAGGTTAGGGTTGTGGGTGAAATAGAAAATTTATTTTGTTTTCGGGGTTTTTTCCATAGGGGCAAAAATATATTTTTAAGGAAATCAAGCTAAAAGTTATTGGAATGGGTAAATTTGCACTTGTACTTATTATCTAGCGTTATATTTACATTTTCTATTTTTAAATAATTTATGGGCACTTGTGTAAATTATTTAGAGTTATAGAAGCATTTTTCCAATAATGTACCACAAGTAATGACCCTATAGCGAGTTTTTAAGTGTCAGTGATGTAGTATCAACCACATGAACAATGCCAAGAAAACCTCCTTTTCAGTCATCGCTTCTTATTAAAATACTACCATAAAAAAAGAGTCGAGTGTTCCTCATAAACTACATTGACATGGAACTCATCAATAAGAACTGTATAAAAAAGTCACCATCTATCTCTTCAACAAACATTTTAGTTGTCAAATTTGCAAAAAGTGTCAGTAATATCATTTCGTAAATCATGACATATATTTATTAGAATTACGAGCCCCTACCATAAAACCAATAGGTACTATGTAGGGGGAAGTCAAGATCTTATATAATGAGTTATATGACTGTCAACTACCAATGTGATACTCTCACTCTAACACGCCCCCACACATGCAGCGGCATGACATCATCGCGCAAACGTGGACAGAAAAGGGGCAACATGCCAACCTGGCTCTGATAGCATATTAGAATCATGGACCCCTATCATAAAACCACTTGGTACTATGTAGGAGAATTCATGATCGTATATATTGAGTTATATAACTGTCAATCACCAATGTGGGACTCTAACTCTAACACGCCTCTCACGTGCAGCGGCATGACATCATCGCATAAACGTGGACAGAAAGGGCTAAGGGCCAACCTTGGGCTCTGATACCATGTTAGAATCATGACCCCAATATCATTAAAGAAATTGGTACTATGTAGGGGGAATTCATGATCTTATATACTGAATTATATAACTGTCAATCACCAATGTGAGGCTCTAACTATAACACGCCCCTCACGTGCAGCGGCATGACATTATCGTGCAAACGTGGACAGAAATGGGCAACGTGCCAACTTGGCTCTGATAGCATATTAGAATCATGGGTCCCTATCATAAAACTAATTGGTACTGTGTAGGGGTAAGTCATGATCTTATATATTGAGTTATATGACTGTCAACCATCAATGTGAGACTCTAACTCTAACACACTGCCTCACGTGCAGCGGCATGACATCATTGCACAAACGTGGACAAAAAGGGGTAACAGACCAACCTTGGGCTCTGAAACCATATTAGAATCATGGACCCTTATCGTAAAACCAATTGGTACTATGTAGGGAGAAGTCAAGATCTTATATATTGAGTTAAATTACTGTCAACCACCAATGTGAGACTCTAACGCTAACAATATTTAACAATTTTGAGATCCATTTTCGAGAACTATATATTTTTTAATATCCTCATAGCCACTTGAAAAATATTTTACAATTTCAAGAAAATCACCTCAAATTAATGTTTTTTACTTACACCGTGACAACGAGTACGTAACCTCTGTAACAGAAGTTTCCAACCGAAGGAAAAATTCATCTTTAATCAATAAAGATTGTTTAGAGAAACCAAATGAGATGGATGACTTTTGTACAAAAAGATTACAACATTGATTGCAACATTCTACAATGAGATAAATTGAAACGGGCAATCCATGATTACACCATTCTACAAAAAGAAACCAAGAACTTTTTTTTACCACACCGCCATAGACGGTGTTTGGATGATGTCCTTCCCTTTTCATTAATCTTATATGTTGTTAAAAATTGACTTACATTGTCCGAAGGCTAACATGGAGTTGCCCGTAGGCTTACACTTATTGCATGAAGGCTTATATCGATTGCCCTAAAAGGGTAATCATAAAAGCACTAAAAATTAAATTACAATTTGTATCCTTTATGTATAAAACATATAGCAATAGAAAGGGGTACATCCTAAGATAAATGGTCAAATACTGCGTGCACATCCTAGTAGTTCGGCTCAAACCAGTAGTTGTTGATCACAGTATTCAAAATTAGTCACCTTCTCCCAAATTTCCAAAATTTTGTACTACTGAATCTAAAACAACCAAAACAAAAGTGAACAACTCCAAAAGTGAAAAATCTGGTTCATCTCCTTTAAATTAAAGTTTTTATAGAAAGTAGGAATGATCTCGGTCATTTTGGTTCCCAAAAATATTTTGTAAATGCAAGTGAACTCAGGAGAAAGTACGAAAGTCTATAACAGGACACAAGCTGAGCAATCAAGGATTATTCAACTTCCTCGGTCTACAAAACTGGTTTGTATACTACAATCAACATCTCCAACAGTAAGTTGTTATAACTACCATGACTCGGATTTTTATTACCAAGATATAGGCTAAATCAGTTCAGAAGCCAACTAGATTTAACCTAGCAAAAGGAGCCGCCAGAAAAACCTAAGGTGACTAAATATTCTAGCAAAAAAAACCTAGTTTGATCCACTACCCTAATAATTATGAAAAAAGGGGAAAATTAGAGTTAAGTGCTAAAATGACCCTGACTTTAGGCTGAAAGTGCCAATATAACCCTGCAATCTTAGAAAGTGCCAAAAATAACCCTTGACCATGTTGACTTTTTAGTCAACTGATTTATGGCCAGATTTTTAGGAAAAGATAATTCTGCCCTTGAATTAAAAAAATGTCTAAGTGCTAAAATAACCCTAACTTTAGGCTGAAAGTGCCAATATAACCCTGCAATCTCAGCAGATTTGCTGAAAAAAAACCTAGAACAACTGCCTAACATATAATATAATTGTATCTGGCAAAAGAATTGACAGTAACCATCAAATACTTTTAGCATAAGAGAAAACGTCGCCTAAATTGTAAACAAGGCCAAAAATACACAACTGAAAGACAATGAATAGTCGGAAAATCCCTACATCAAACCGAAAACTAAATATCAATAGATGTCAGAGAAAATCAAATAGAGATAATGAAAATAAGAAGGGGTGGGGTAGGGGGCACAAACAGATCCTCACACAAGATGGTCATAAATCAGTTCATATATTGCTTAGAGAAGAAGATTAGACCACCAATAAGAATACATCCCTATGATATCCAAAGGAAGTTTTAAAATATATGCTGATTGGATCAACTACCTGAAGTATAGCCTCAATTTTACTGACTGTTCATTTTTGTTCGCTTCCATATATAATAATTCTAAGTAGCCAGGCATGCTAAAGAACATATCACAAAAATTCTTTAAAAGAAGTAGATAATCATTATAAAATACATATCACAAATATTCATTAAAGGTTCATTCTTTAAGTGGTTTGAGAGTATGTTGATAGTGGTTCATTCTTGTTACATCACATTATCCCATAAATATGTTTGACCATTAACATCTTCAACAAGATCCCACAAGATCTATTCTAGAAAATTTTATAGGTGGGGGATATGTATGTGGGGAGGTGAGGGCCCAATGAAGTTTTGACAAGTGTCATTAAAATTTATGATTAAATACATCCTTGTTTTTCTGGGCACTCGCCTCCCCACATACAAATCCCCCACATATAAAATTTTCTGGATCTATTATTACCTACATATCAATGGAATTTTACAGTGAAAGTTAGTAAGCAACATTGGATGGGACAGAGGGAAAACAAAGCTATTTAGAAAAACACAGTTTCACTGACAGCAGCACAGCAGCCTTTATTCTCAATTGTTTTTCTCCATTATAAATTTCATCAAGTCATGCAGCAGACTAAGGCAAGCTATTGAAGCTTTCGAACAGATCCTTAAAAGAAAACCATTTGTTTGCAGAAATGATTTTGCTTGCTTGCTGGGAAAGTAAGGTTGATGATTTCTATCTTCATGGAAACAAAACATTAAAAAGAACTAATCTACCCAACAAACCAAGACAGCTTTTAGAGGATCTTACCGGCTCAAAAGCACGTAGCCTACTTTGTTCATTCGCAAGAAGAAGCACCACATGCTCGCGTTGATTAGAAACATTATCTTTCTGCAAAGATCATGAAACAAATAAAATTAACAAATAAATAAAAAGAAAAGGCAGTCAGTAAATGACGGTAAGAATAAAAAACAAACTTTCAGCGCACGTTGACATAGTAAAAAAAATGGAAGTTGAAAAACAAGAGAACACAATCCTAACCAACAGAGACCCCAGATATCTCCAGCCCTTGCAAATCATAATATTACCATCAAGAAAGCATGTTATAATTATATAAAACAAACACTAGAGCCCACTGAAAACTACAAAAAAAAACTTAGGTTGGTCTAACAGCACACGAAATTTGTTTTTCTCAAATAACCACAACATGAGCAATAGCGTGGAGACAGACCACGCACATTACATCATACAAGCAAGCAGAAAAACTAATAGTTTACAAGAAACTTCCATGATAACTTTATCCAAAAGCCAACCCCATATGAACTTGTGGAGATTCACCACATCTTCAATGATGCAAGAAGAAAAATAAAACTGCCATGATTACTCCATTAAAACCAACCCAGATTCACTTTAGTCCATTAGGTCTAATACTAGAAAACATGGTTTAAGGCATCTTCACTCACATAAAAATATAGTTTTCATCTATTTTTATCTTGAGTAATGCTTCCTTGTTTTCTTTGAAGGCCAAGGAGGTAAAGACCATATCTTTCACTTAATAGGTTACATAATGTATTTGAAAAGAGGAATCATTTGATAAGATATGTATCAGGCGAGAGCAATTCGAAAGTTAGGAGTTGTGTTTGTACTCTTTCGGGTGAAGAGCACAAAACAAAAAGGGCAGGCAAAATGAAGTAAACCGAAAAAAACAAAAATTCTTGGGGTGAGTCTAGGAAACGAAGCAAAATGGACCGAACTGTACACAGTAACATCTTTGACCACCAATAAACTATCTTCTCAAACATAAAGCCTGATATACTTCCACAACAAAAAGAAACTGAAACACTTCCTCTATGCCTCTTAGACTCTCTTACTAGCCCAACTGGGTATCCTGCCATTGTCTTATCAACAATCCTTTTTTTTTGGTATGCTTATACACTATTCAAAAGGCCCAACTTCTCCAATAATACGTTGTAACAAATTTAATTTCATTCTCAGTTTCACTCACTTACAAGTATTATATTCTCTTTCCATTCTCTCCCCCCACAGTCCCACTCATTATCCACCCACTTATACATAATTTAATACTATTTAGTTTTCTTAATCTCCTTGAATTTGGGAGCGAGACAAACTTAGAGGGGAAAGATGGAGTAATACTTCTGCAGTTAAAATAAAAGCAAGAAAGTGAATCTAAGAATTAACAATCTGACAATGTAATCAAGATCACACATATGTAGCTGTTGAAGAGAGTGAAACTACCTGAAAGCCAAAAGAATAGTGTAGAAAATCAAACATGTCTGCGTTCCTAGTAGGAGGTATGGGAAAACCCACAGGCAATTTTGGTAGACCCCTAAAATACTTTAAGCCAGAAGTTGCTGCATGTACCTGCACTAGATAGAGACAATAAATACACGCAAACAAGAGGAGAAAATTGCAAAGTGACAAAAACTAGCATACAACCTCCGGAAAAGACACGATAGCATTTGTTGTAGTAGGGGCATCCAAGGGGATAATATTATATGCAACAAGATCCTCACTCATAGCTGCATCTGATTCCATAACACGTTTCAGCTGAAAAGGAGAACAAACACAAGTCTTAAATAAAATATTTGCAGAGGTTGAACACAACGACCCCGATTCTATGGTTATAATTCAAGACCTTCAGGTTCGTTCCTACTTAATGTTACTATGAGACATTATGCAAATTCCTAAACTCCATGAATAATAAGTTCAACATGTTCTAAGAGGAAAGTGAGTGGCTTTACAAACAAAATTTATCAAAGTAGGCTCTACAAACCTCTAATCCAAGGGAATGTAAAAAAAATACACAGCCCCGTGGAGCGGTTCAAACAATGGGTTGGAAGCAAATTGCATGAAAAGCTTATTTAAAGAGGCATTTGGTTTGTGGGTAAGAATCACAACATAAATGGGTTTGGGTCCTTTGGAGTTCAAACCCAAGGAGTAGGTGGTGGTAGAGGATTCCCCAAAAACTTGGGAGTCATTCCTAGCCCATTAACCAAACACCATCAATCAAAATGGTTATGATTCCTCATGTCACTACCCTAAAGGCCTAAACCAACAGCTCCACAGCAAAATACACAAGAAGTCCCAAAACTAAACCCTAATAGCTAACATTTTGTCTTTAATATTTCTGACCCCTTTTGTTGAGGTAGGAGAAAAGAAAGGTAAAAAAGGCATTCTGTGCACAAAAATACTGTTTGAGAATATGCCAATCACAGTCAATGTGTACATGAACGACAGTATGGGGATGCATGTACAGCACATAGAGGGTATGTATGTATGCATGCAATGTTGAATTACTGTTTAAAATACATATACCCTTACATTATAAACTATTTACTATGATATCTGAGTACCTGTTGCCAATAATGAAATACCCAAACCCATCCCAACCCAGTCACGGGGCCTAAAAGTACCACCCAAAACCATATAATACTAACCAAACCCATCCCACATTTGGGTTTGTAAAACCGGATACCCGCAGAACCCCACACCTTAGCCATCCCTAAAGATCATGGTCTGTGACCATACAAGTCAGCAATATTACAGAAAGTTTAACTGGGTCATGTACAGCGACTTTATACCTCAAAACGTGCTCAAGTGGTTATTTATAAAAGGTAAACTCTCAAGGTGTTCTCCCCACAACTAAACCCATTTACAATATAAAAATGGTCAACCCAGATCTAGCCGCAACCACTGGATTCCATACCACTGAAGCCCAGTACTGCAAAACTCAGGCCAAAAACACATTATTGTACATAAAACAAGCATACAAGTTTAATACATTAAGGCACGGGCTAAAAGCCACATATACACCTCCAAATGCAAAATAAAAACAAAAATGCAAAGCACGAATATCACAGACCTCTTCAGAAATCAATCTGTCTGCTTCTTCGGGAGAAACTTCCTTTGTCAGCTGATCTAGAACAGTCCCCAACACTTTAAGGGTTGCAAAAACCATTTTCCTTTTAACAGTTCTACGCTCCAACCTAATCATCATTGATAATAGATGTTAACAGTAACTAGCAATATTAGTAACAGCATGACTATTTCTTCTTCGAATCAAAGCAGTCCAACCCAAAACCTCAAAGCACAGAACCTGTGCATATAACTAATCAAATCAACAATAAGAGAGTCCAAAAGACACTTGCAGAGTGCCACTGAAATCTCTACAACAATGTGCTACTGATATGGCAGGAAAAGAATTTGGCTTGTATAAGACAAGCGATGCACAGAACTATAGCAAGAAAAACATCATGATTACATTCTTCGGGGTAAAAAAGGCAAAAAAAAATGCCATTCCAAGCACATAAAGATTCTAAAAGCAGTAACAAGTTGAAGATTTTGAGCCAGCCAGAGGGCACACAAACCAAATACAGCATCTGACATCTAGCACATAGCCTGTCTTAGTAAGAAAAAGCAGTAAGCTAATATAAACATACTCTTCAAGGTTGCCACTGAAAACACCTGACTCTCTCAGCTTCATTTCCTCATCCCGGAGCTTGTCTGCATCATTTTTTTCTCGGTACCTCTTGTAGAACTCCTGTAAGCGAGCAATGTCCTGGCTTCTATCAATGCCTCCACCCTCCCGTTTTGCTAATTTTTGCTGCAACATTCATCAACAGTAACAGAGGCCAAATTTAGAGTATGCAAGAGACTGAACTGCACATTTTTTACAACTAAGCATCCAGTGCATTATGAAAACTTAATTAGTCATACCCATCATAAACTTTCATTTATAAAAACTTATATATCAAATGAAATAGTTTGTTAACCTCAAACTTTACGCATTACCCAACTACAGCAGTAACTGAGTCTAAAATTATCCCATTACAAGGGGGTCAGCTACAGGGATCATATCTCATGATCATATTCTTTAAAAATATACTCTCATGCTTACATTTATGTACTTTTTCTAATCACGTTCAGATCTTCCAATTCCCTCTTTAATTTGAGTCACTAAATCTCTGTTTTCCATATGCCAAATTGGTGCATCTAAGAATCTCCTAGGTTTGTCCAGAAATATGTTAAGCATGAACCTCTCGTCTTTTTTGTAAGAAGTATACACTTACTTTCCTTCTAACAAAGTCATTATGTATTCTAGCACATCTCTATAGCATTCAAATATGATACACACAGAATCCAAACATGGAGGAACAACCATGCTAGACAGATCAAAGTGGTGATGACTATATGAACATATAATAAAAATGCCAGTATATAAACAAGAATATTACTATGGATGAGTTGACACACTAGATTAGGAAGAATAGGTAGCGTTGTTTTAAAAAAACAAAGTAAGAGTAGCCAATAGATGGGGGGAAAAGAGAAATAAACCTTAGATAGCATCAATGTGAAAGTAACAGACACCTGAAATCCCAAGTAAAAAAAAATAGAGAACCACTAAAACAAATCAAACGTGGCAGGAGAAGACCTAAACATACTAGAATATGAATCAAATATTATTATGATGAAACTAGGTTACCTCTTTTTTAAGTGAATGCCACTTTAGATGGTGGGAGTTTGGCATAAATACCAGCCCATTTATTAATTTACAAAAACATTTGATTACAATGATACGATGGGGAAGCGATTGCCTGACCTTGAAATCAAAAACATGTACACAAGTACTACAAAGACTAGCGTTTGCAGCTTGGTACATTTTCCCTACTGAAACTGGTGTGTGCCTCAAACATAAAGAAAATCTCTAGGATCTAGTGCTATATTTGTATCATGTATTATTATGCTGAAACCAGAATCAATTTACACTGGTAGAAATTGAGTTAGAATGCACCATTGACTAATTTTTTATAATTTAAAAGTTTAAGTCAATTAAGCATACCTGAATCAAATTTGAGCTGTTGAGGATGAATTAAATAATATTGTTAAGACTAAAAATATAACTATAAAATAAACGGTGTATTTATGTGATTTATATAATTATACTCCATCACTGCAAAAAAGTATGGAAATATGGCATTTTGATAAGTCCCAAGTAATGCCTGGTTTCTTTCAATAGGTGTTCCTAGCATCTTAAAATTTGCAACACTCAAGGTTTTCATTAAATTACTTATTAATTCAGCCAGTCAAGTTCATTCGACGCGCAATAAATATATAGTGAAACAATAAATTTTACTAAATCTATCTCCTTATCTTTTGAAATTCCCATAGCTACTCAAACCAACTAGGACTAAGGGAGTAACATTTATCTACAAAAATGTGCACAGTAAATATTTATGCAATGGCTCCCATTCCCTTGATTATATGGCATTTTACAAAATATTCTATCTCAAACTAAGATTTATTTCATGAATGTTGAAAACAAAGTCACAGCACTAAATTTTGCCTGTTTAAAAACACTAGTAAGTGTAGTCGAGTACTTAACTCTCTTATGTTAGCTACAATATAGTATGCAAATAGACTGCATCAGCTTTTGTTCCCTAATGGGTCAACCATACCAACAAAAACCATTGTCGCGTAGAAGATAAATCCCTTAGGCAAAGGATGAATGATCTTAGCAGTGGGGGTAGGTAAGCAAGACTAAACAAATGACCATACGAAATAGGAACAAAAGAATTGATGCAGATGCAGTGCACATCGTAAACCACATTTTTAACCCTTCCTATCATATAGTTATGAGACGAGAAATGTTTGCATTAGTACGGAAAATGGCTTCAGTTCGAAGCCATGACCACTTACACCAAATGAACAAAGCATAAACCAATACCTTGATCACGGACATCAACCCAGTCTTGAACTGCAGTACACCTCTACCCTCACTGTTGGGATCCAAATTCTGCGCCAGCGAATAGGCATGCTCACACACTGCAGTCAATCAAAACATGCATATCACCTCAGATGATATTCTATATAAAGGCACATCTAAGCTTCAAATAATTTAAATTCAAAAGTGCCATTCAAACACATGTAAATGGACTTTCTTTTTCTTTTCTTTTTTGGGTCAAATTCCTGGACATTAAAAATAATTGATTATCTTTGAGCTCAACTGGTGTACATCTGTGAGACATGAACTATTCGATGGGGACTCAAATGCATGCCACCAGTAAAAGCTTGATTAAATATAGATAGATTGCAAACAATATAAAAGATTTGTGGACTTTATTAGTAGTATGGGCTGTGCCCTCATATGAAAAGCATTGCAAGTGTCAATGGAGGGGAAGAATGGTAAATCAAAGAAAAATAAAACAGAACAGCACAGCACAATCAAACTCCTTTCTTCTACTATTTTTTTTTTAAAGGAAGCATCATTGCCTGTCACCTAACTGATATTCAGCAACGAAGATAAGAGGATCCAAAACCAAAGACTTAGTCCAAACATTAGTCTACCCTTTTAACCTGCTAAATCTTATATTCCTTCACAACCAGATATGAACCTAGATTTAAGTGTTTAAGTTTTATCAATCTAATCAACCAATGAAACTAGTAAGAAGATGAAGAGCCGAGAAGGCCAATGAATAGTTTTAATGACAGGTCTACCACCAAATTTAACTTCAAACAATGGACATGTGATCATTAAGGGGATGAGTAATAGATACCAATCCACGGTTGATGATGGTTAATAAAAGATTGTACAGGTACTGAAAATTTCAAAAATTAATTGTAAAAGAAACGAGATTGAACACAAGAAGTAAGAGACCTTTTTTTAATAAACTGAGAGAGGAAATTCTCACATCACTAAAATTCAGTAGATATTTAGTGTGACTCCATAGTCTTGACAAACAAACCATTCATTACCATAGAATGCCTCTTAAGAAACCGAACCCGACAAACAAATAAAAAGACAGAAGAGATAGCAACGTACAAATTCTCGACACACTAGGATCTTCACTCTGAATCTCATCAGCGGCTCTTAAAATGTCATCTATGTCTCTGTTGTTAGCAAGAGAAGATGGTACATTAGCAGCAATGCCACCTTCTGCTCGACCATATGCACCCGCTCCAGGTCTCTGTCTCCGCAAAGCTGCGCGCACCAGGCGCTCCCACAAGTCCTCAGCTCGAGACATCTCCTGCGTAAAGAGAAAATAAGCAATCCCATAACAAACTTATGAGAAAATACCGAAAAGTTACTACTAGCAGCAGCAATTAGCAAGCATACATATTAATCTCGTTATAGCCTACTCAGACAATTCTCACTCGACCACATTCGCAGGATATTGAAATGCTAAAATTAAGTGCGCAATAACATGCTCTAATATATATCGGCTTCAGTTATTCATAATCTCGGATTTTTCGCCTCAATTGAGCGAACTTGAGAGCTTGTTAGCAATGCTCAACTATGCATCGTGTGCATCAAAAACAGGAAAATCAAAAGGACGCGACCGTGAAAACGAAAATGTGCGACAGCGACACTTCTACGAAAAATCACGGAAGATGCATACGGAGATAAAATCAAACAGGGCTAAAAAAACGCGTTGAAGCTCACCGGATCGGGAATCTCCCCGGAGAGCGAGGGATGAAGTCAGTAGCTGTAAGCGCGCGTGCGATGTGCGTAAACCCTAGCTGGAAGTTGAGTTGAAATTGAAAGTTCGCAAATTCAAAAAAAAAGCTCTTCTTCTGGGACACGAATCTAGGATGTAAGCGACATGGATGTACAGTGTGTCGTGTTATATATGGTGGACCGGTTCTGCCGGGAATGAACCGGGGATTAATCTCCCGTCCTTTGAGATCGTATTTTGGACAATCCAATTATACGGGGTTTTTCCATAGTTTATCAAATTTGGGATCAATATTCTCAAAACACTCCCTCCATAAATATGCACTACATAAATTATCAAATTTGGGAGGAAAGAATTACCTGAATAATAGATTTTTCAGCTAAAATTCCGAAAATGTCAAGGTTTTTTTAAAATTTCCCAAACTAGGATAGTCGATATTTCAAATATCGACTTTGAAATCGATATTCGGAATATCGAGTTTAAAATTATTTTTTGAAAAAATGAACTTTCGTCGGATTTTTTCAGCCACATTTTGAATACTATATTCTCGCAGTT
>JAULKK010302414.1:0-22591 GCA_032355705.1 Rubia peregrina
TTCATATATTAAAATATATTATTTACAATTAATAGTAGTTTTTTAAAATTATTTTTAGTTTTATAAAAAATTCAAGAATGTTAAACTTGTTTATGAATTAAATTAATGGTGGGTATATTGTATTAAACTAATTATTTTTTATGATTTTTCCCCAAGAAAATGGGGTAAAATTGCAAATGGTCAAAATGGGTCGATTTGGGTCAAAATGAAACATTGACCTGGCCCGACCCATATGGTCCGGGTCAAAATGGGTCGGGTCGGGTCGGGTCAGCAATTTGAACACCCCTAGGTATAACTCTCAATATAAGGACTTTCGGTATTTTTATTCTGCAAATAAGAAAGGATATGTTTCTTTGAAATCCATCTTCTGTTAATTTTTTGTAGTATCATTTCATTTTTTACAAATATTTTAAAGTTATGTTTGATAGTATAATTTTAGCTACATATAATAATAAAGTATAAAATTTTTATATTTAAGAATTAGATGTTTTTTAATATTAACTCATATAATTATACTATTACTTATATTATTTAAATTTAATGTTAAAGTAAATATGAAAGTCATGATAAAATAATATGAGAAGAATATATTAGCCATAAGGAAGTAATACTATCTGCTAATGTAATTATAATTTATTTTAATAGGAAAAATAACTCCCTAAAATATGTCATGATTGCACACATTTAAGTATTAAAAAATATTGAAACCAGAACGTGTTCACTCTATAAGACACAATAGTTTTAATTTTTTTATTTTAAGAATTTCATTTAATGATACTGGAAGACCTATAATATTATTTAATAGGAAAATAGGATAGGTGTAAGGTAACACTCCCACCAGTTCTCGTTTTCATAGAACTTGCTAATATATGAGCTACATAATTCAATATCACAGTTAGGAAACCTGAATAGACCAAGTCCACACCATTTGCAAACTTCCTAGATAAGACACTATAGCTCTATCTAGACAAAATATCTAAATTAAAAAAAACATTTCAACTTGTATAATTTCATGTTCTCCATTTAGAATTGATATAATTTCATGATTTATAACATGTTTTGAATACATCAAAAAGATTTATTTTTAGAGAAGAAATAAGAATATATGATGGAATGCGATACGAACTTCTACAGTTCTTATATTTACACTATTGAAAAACACCCCTACATGCACCTGCACTTTTGCATCGGCTATCCAAAATTGGTGCTAACAATTTAATATGCATCTTGATTACTTAAATTTGAGAAAATACCAATGCATGAATGACAAATCAACACTGTTCGATGAAAATTTGTACATAACCTTTATTACTATGGTAAAAAATTACAAGACTAAATTTTCTTTTTTGGTCCCCCACATACTATCTTTTACCATCTTTTGGTCCCCGAGAGCAAAATCACGTTTGTTTAGTACACCACAAATACAAAGCGAAAGTTTCATTCCCCAAAACCAGATTTTGGATGGTTTTCATATTTTGGTCCCCAAAATATTTTCTTTTTTATATGGTTAGGGGTATTTCTGTAATTTCACTTATTAAAAACAATTTAGTCTTTTATTTTCCAATTTTTACCGAGACACTTCGGTGAATACCCTTACCTACAAGGGCCAAAATGCAAATACTGGAAAATAAAGACCTAATTTCTCTACTATGTAAATGAAGGTTGAACCTCAGTATTGGCCGCAGAGATTCGAGTATGGGAGATTTGTGGGTTTGAAGCGGCGGTAAAAATTGATAGGCGTGTGGATTATAGAACCAACTTTGATTTTTCACGAATTTGATAGTCGCAAATAATATTTTTCAATCTGAATCTGTCTATTTCTTTCCCGTTGCTCGCCGGGATCTCCATCTCTCTCTCTCTTACACACACACACACACTCACACAGTTACTCTGAACCTGGTGATTAAAATATTATGAAGGTTTTGATTATCTTCTTCAAATTCAACAGTTTATGTCCTAGGAAAACTGTGAATTTCTGGATAATTTGCCTAGGTCTGCCAGAGGACGTGACGACAGGGCTCCACGTCTGCCAGAGGATGTGACGACGGGAGCGTTGCCGCTCTTGACCTGGACATGATCAAGAATCATTGGGCGCTGCCACGACTGCCAGAGGACGTGGTCGGAGGTGATGACGGGGTACACTGCCGCTCTCGGCCTGGACAACCTGGATGCCCAATCTAGCTCTCCGGGTCAGTTTGTCTGATTCAACTCTCTGAGTTTGGTTTGTCCGATGATTCCCGATCTTGCACCACGAGGTCTCCGGGGAGCCGAATCTTTGATGATGAATTTGGTTTTGAATCCCAGGATTGCTTGTTGAGTTAACTCAGCTCAACTCAGCTCGGACAGAATCCGGCAAGCGGCGGCGGGTGGATTGAACGGAATCTGGCATGACTTTGCTATTTTTGCTATTTTCATAAGCAAAATTATAGAAATACTCCTAACCATATAAAAAAGACTATATTTTTTGGGGATCAAAAGATGAAAACCGCCCAAAATCTGGTTTTGGGGACCGAAACTTTCACTTTGCATTTGTGGGGTACTAAACAAACGTGTTGTTTCTCTCGTGGACCAAAAGATGGTAAAAGATGGTATGTGGGGGACCAAAAAATAATTTAGTAAAATTACAAATACTGTGTTTTTATGCACCGGTTAATGAGATTATCAAACCAACTGGTGCAACGAACCGATGCATATGGTAAATTTTTTTATCAATGTCGATAGAGTAAACAATTAACCGACGCTAGAGGTACATTAAATGCTCACCTAACCATTTTTCTAGCAAAAAACCTTGAGTTTTTTTATAGTTTGGGTTCATTAATAGTTATTTTGGGGATGAATAAGGAATTGAATGCTCATCAATAATGACCAAAATGGTAATTTTTTATTAAGTTTGTTATGATAAATGGATTGTGTTTAAAATAGTTTGGCGGCATTATAATTTTTGATGTAGTTAATGTCAGGTTTATGATTTTATATTGTAGAATTTTTTTAATGTTTTAAGGTGATGATGTACGTACATTATGATTTGTAAATAGTATTGATGTAGTTACTCGATCTTGATTGGAATGAGTTATAGCTTAGAAGTGTACAATGTGTGGAACTCTAATTGTTGCATATCCATTAATATATAGATATGTATCATGCCATATAGAGGTTCAAACATTTGTATGCCAACATTTATATGTTGAGCGATGAATTTGTTGATTTTTTCAATGAGTTTATTGAGTAAGCCTTTTGTCACAAGAAGTGAATCATGTACCCTTGTGGTGATTGAGAAATTGAAATCGTACGAGCGATAAGGGAATGTTGAAACTTCATTTGTACAAGAGAGGGTTCTCGAAGGATTATTGAGTTTGTATTTTCATGGTTAAAAAAACCTCCTGAAGTAGTTGGTAGTGATGAAGAGTGTTTTGGTGATTTAAATTAAGATGACATGTGTGATGAGGTATGGATGAATTTAGGGGGATGCTAGAGGTTTTTTCAAAAATTTTAGGGGAGTAAGACATACCGTCGTATCTAGGATTTAAAAGTAAAGACCCGATCATGTATTGTTTGATGGAGTTGTTTAACATAAAAGTTGTTGGTTCATGGAGAAACACTAGCGTGAATAAGATGCTTGGTTCATGGACAACCTTTAGGATGCATAGAGAAGTTTGCACCCCATGGGAATGTAGTGTTAAAAAATACATGTATGTCTGAATAATTGTGTTTTCTATAGAGGTGATTTGGAGGATGAGATGGTTTTCCCCGTATGCCATGTGTCCAACTATAAGAATAGGAGAAATTAGGTTGTATGTGGAGAACTTTTTGTGAAGGTAAGGAAATGGTTGCCTTCCAAATGCCGGATTCGTTATCTGGGTAATACAGATCTGTGGAAGAGTTTTGAAGATGTATCCAAAGTTTGCATCCAAACTAAGGAACTTGAGGCTAGATTTTTGTATATATGGTTTGAATATGTTTGGTATCATGTTGTAGAAACACAGTTCATAGACGGTTATGCTCCCCATATACAATCCTCGTCCCTATTTGTGCATGAAAGGGAAATGTGTTTTCATGCCTTTGATGATTTCAGAGACCAAACAACTCAGAAATGACATCAATATGCATATGGCACTCAATTAGAAGATTTGAAGGAATTTTGGTCCCTTCGTGGTGTTTTTTTTATTGTTTTCACAGAACTTAGTTCAATTGAAAGGCCTCTCCATTTTTTAACTATTAATGATCTTCCGACATGCATTAACTTTTGGGTTTATATAGTGATGAGCCACAAGGCATGTCCTATATGAGAGGAGGAGACATATTTCAGCAGTTGAAGAATTGTAAAAAGACTATATATCTCGCTTATAAAAAAATTCTTGCCAGTGAAGCAAAAGTTGTAAGATGACACAGTTCACTTCATTAATGGGATGGAGAGAAGGAAGGCATTTGAACCATTGACCATGATAAAAATCCACAACAAGGTTAAGAGATTGAATGTTGTACTTGGGTAAAGTAAATTGAAGGTAGGTGCTCTGATTGAGGGACTATAGAAGAAAAGATCACTTTTCTTCGATTTTCCATATTGGAGAATTTGAAGGTGTAATTTTTTTTGGATTTCATGCATGTTGAAAATAATGTGTGCGAGATTATAATTGGAACGCTACATGACATTCATGGTAAGATGAAGGATAGCTTGAATGTGAGGATAGATTTGGCTGAGCTTGGTACTAGAGTGGATCTAGCCCCACAGGTGAGAAAGAAGTAAATGTACCTGGCCTCTCCTACCCCTTACACTCTATTTTTCATTGAGAGAAGATCCATGTGTGAGTTTATTCAAGGAATGAAGGTACCGACATGTTACTCTTCTAATATTTCCTGTGAATGCCTTAAACTCGAATGACTGTCACCTTGATGCAACAATTTTTTCCCATTGCTATCTGCAGTGTTATGGTGGATGACGTTAGCATATTCGTATTTCGGTTGTGTTTTTTCCTTCAACTCAACTTTTTAGAAGAATATAAGAAGACGACAACTTGATCAGTTGGAGCTGGAGGCTATTGTTATGTTATATCAGTAGGAACACATATTCATATTTCCCTAAAAAATGGACCACATATTCCTATTTGAATGCATTGGATTTTTCCGATTGAGCGAAACATGAGGGTTTTCAAAGGTTATTTTCACAATCCTAGCTGGCCGGATGCTAGCATTATTCAACGGTACATTACCGAGCAGATTATTGAGTATTGCACTTCGAATTTGGTTGGAAAGAGAGAAGTTGTAGTTCTTGAACTACCACACAGTGGGAGGAAGAATGGGACTCTACGTTCTAAAGGTACACTTTATACACATTTCATTGCTGAGTTGATTAAAGTACATCCTTAGGTATTGCAGAATAGTAGTAAAACTGCAATTTATGTTAAGGAACACGTGTCTCTTATAGGGAAACTCTATCCCGCCTGTCTCTTGGTGTCGCATACTTCCACGTTTGTGAATTGGTTTTATAATCGGTGCAATGTGACGAAATGCCCTGTAAACTTTGTGTACTTTTTATGATACCCAACTACACTGGGAGAAGATAACAGGGGTATGACTTGAATGTATATAGTTTTGCAACATTGGAGAAGGATAAAAAGACCACCATGCAACAGAGTGGTGTGTACATCCAATTCAAATCGATGTGGCAGTCAAGTAAGAAAGACAAAGACATTGTTATTTTTGCGATGCCATTTATGCGGTGATTAAGAAAAATTTAAAGCTATTATAATTGGACTTTAAAGTTGTTTTCTTCACATGTAGGTGTGTGGAAAATAGCAGTATGTTTGTTCCAAGAACCCGATGGGGTTTACAATGTTGGACTTGATTGTGTGGCATACAAAGAGGACAATGTTTTCATACCCATTTAGCCACATTAAGTTTTCCACATCTGGGACCCATGAAAGAGAAGTGGTATGTTTTATTGCGTGGGTGGAATTTCATTTTGGAGAGGAAATGGTTAGGTTTGTCTCAACTGAAAGTTCAAAGTTTCTATATGCCTTTCCAACCTTGGAGGATGTTAGTAGAGCAGTCACAGATAGATATTCACATGGAAATGGATTGTGGATTAACGAGAATGGTCAAATTAGAAAGGTAAAATTGTTCTTAAAAGGAAAAGATAGATATGGGGTCTTATGTGTGGACGTTTTCTTTTAGAATTTGAATTGTAACCAACATATTATGTTGTTGTGAAACATACATTGTTGATGAGTGCATAACTTATTTTTTTGGGATCTATGTTCTGTACAAAAAAAATTGGCTTAAAAGTAGCCTTATAAGAATGATTTTCCTTCATAGCACCGGTTTAAAGGGTGAATCAACCGGTTCCAGAAACAAATATATTGCTATGTTTATTCACCCTGTACTGCCAGTTGTTCCAAATTTTAATTCCAACATTAAAGAAACATTAGGATACTACGAATGGTACCTTTAGGCACTGGTTAATCAATGGTGGGCACCAGTTAAGACAACCGGTGCTGGGTACTTAGTAAAAAATTGACATTCCCCTCTATCCACATATCCTAATTATGAAAGCCTTTAAAGCAGTCATGGGCAGCTACACCAAGTACCTTACAACACCAGTTGGGAACCAATAAGCACTGATTTAAAAGAACCGGTGCTCCATACATAAAAGGAAAATAAAAATACCTCTCTTCCTATTTATGTTCATGTTTAATCGACTTAAAACAGCCTCCTAAGGCTACCTTCAACTTGATAAGAACCAGTTAGAGTGACCACAACCGGCACTTTCTTATTCATTTTTAATGAAAAATGGAATGGTTCCCAACAGTCCATTCCCATTCTCAATTCAAACACTAATCCTTTTAAATTTATACCTACAAATCATCTACAACCCATTCTCCCCACACCACACAAAAAACAACCCATTCTCCCATTCTCAATTCAAGAACCCATGTCTTGTTTTGCATAAGCAAGTTGGATTTCACTATCCCTACTATTTATTTTGAGTCATATATTGTGTTCTATTATTCGTTTCTAATTTTTCAAAATAATCATGATTCATTTATCTAAATACAATTGCTTGTTATTAGTTAAATAAAATGACATGGATTGTATTCTTCATGATTGTTTTATTGTTTGCTATGTTACATTTTTGGTTGTATGTTATGTGCTTGATAAGATGCTTGCATGGGATTTTGGGACATGGCACCAAAAACCCCCTTGAATATTTTATAGAAACAATCTGTATCTGCACCAGGTTGTGGATTCGATAATAAGCATTGAATGTAGATAAATGGAAGAGCATGTCCGTCGTACGTCCTGTGGACCGCTAAAACATATGGATGAGGATTAGTGGAGGAAATCTGAAGCATACAAAAGGACTCATGTATTTCATGTATGATTTCACTTTCCACTATTTCTAATTATATAACGGTCCACAATAGTCCCATGATCTCTGCTTCTAAAAAAAGGAAGATAGCCACTGCCCACTCAAAACTATAAAAACATACACCACCAAACGGGTAGGAGAGGAAGGATCACCTTAGTCAATATAGGAGGACGCAGGTTGGTCTTGAAGCAGCAAGTGCAATGCTGGTTTGAATGAGGAGAAAATGAGGAAACCCCTTCTCAAACAAGCCTAGGGATACAAGGAAAGTACCCAACGAACAACCCATGGTAAAATTAACATTTTCCTACCTTGACATGTTTGCCAAGGCCATCCCCGCAATGGATGCTTTGGGAATTCCCCCAAGCTTGATGATCAAAAGGCTTTCATTAAAAATGCCATGACCGATATATCCACCAGGCCCCATCTCTTTTCTTCCCCAGAAATTATCCAAGCGATGGCAAGAACAATGATAAGGTAATATACCAATGATATATTACATCTAAAACTAATGCCTCATTGGATTTTATAATTATGTTCTAAACAAATTTGACCAAAATTGTTTATGCTATTGTGAATTCGACCGAATGGTGAAAAGGTTAACCTATACATAAAGAACATTGATGGTGAGAAGGTGACGGTTGCAAGGGGTTTGCTTCAAAAGCTAAAATGACGCGTGTGGCCAGAAAGAAGTGTATCTCGCATCTGAGTGTGCGAGTCAGTCATTCATGCCAAGGAAGGACGGTTATCCTCCAACCACCGATTCGAAGATGTCGGGGAGGCTTTGGGAAGCATACTTGATTGGCAGAGTAGTTTGATCGACTAATGAGAGGACCCACCAACTAGCACTATGAAAGATTCATTTGATAAGGTACGTGGCCGAGAACAACACAAAAAGAGCCTAAAAATAGTGCTATCAAGCGGTAATGAGGTAATTTTAAAATTTATTACTCAACTTCTTTACATCATTTTTGGACTATTAATTTAATAAACTATAAACATTTTCATCTCAGGATACTATGTATGCATCAATAACAATGCCATCTATATTGGGCTACCGAACCTGAAGTCGCGAGATTAAAAATGAAGATAAAAAACCTTGAAGCCAGTGCGTATCACATCCAACTTACTATAAATGAAATCAGTTTTTATAATACAAGAAAATTCAGATGATTGAATTGAATTGTTATTACTTCTATCATCAATAGGAGGGAAGTGCAGTAATATTGTACGTGGATGAGTAGATCACCAATGAATCTTGGAGCCGTGTAAAGGATCTGGTTGTTTAGGGTTCCTCATTCGTTTACAACCATTGATATTCTCCCAAAAAGACTACTCGTGTGCAATTGAATTGGAGAAAATCACCGACTTCATGGCAAAGCTTGGGATTGACAGTGATATGACATGGATATCCAGTGCACAAATGGATATGTGTATGGGTAAGTTTTTTCTATTTGCTTGTTTCCCAAAAGTATACTTCAAATGGTTTAAAGTGTTCATATTGTCACAGGTATATATGGTACAAAATAAAAATAGGTAACAATGGGCTCCTCCAATTTGTCCCATCAAATAGAAGCATCCTAGGCATAGAAGAGTTTAAAATTGAGTCTAGAGTGGACAACATATTCCGCACAATGCAAGTAAGTGATGCCTAAATCTATGTGGTGCCTTATCTAAGAAGATAAGTGACAACAACCCATCATAGTACCTCATATATCCACTCTATTCAATTGTAAACCCTTATTTTGTGTTGGATTGAACATAGCAGCCATTGATTTTCCATCCTCATCCGTCCTAGTGCGGATGGGGTTTTAACCATTAACACCATGAAGAAAGGAATTAAGCTTTACCATCTAATATGCACCAAAGTTATCCCCAGGTTATTTTTTACAAAACCTTATCCTTTAAAATTTACATTTCAAACCTTCCATCATGTCAGCTCTGAGTTTTAATTATGTTTGTTATATATTTGTAGCCTCGCAAGAAGATACCACAAGGAAATGAGAAAGACCGAATCACCTCCCGAGTACACCTGTAAGATATAGAACTTGGAGGTAATTCATGCTATCTGCATTTTGCATTAAAAAACCTATTCAAATAACATATGTTAACAATATTTTCTTCTAATTTAGCACAAGCAGCAAAGCACCTTTTGAGAATGTGGTTATTGTGTCATGTAGTTTGTGGAGAAGCTTGCACTCGAAATAAATGTTACAAATATCTTAGATGTAAGTTACTAACATAACAAATCAACTAAGAATTTAACAAAAATATTTATTCCTTTTACCTAATGTCTTATATATTACTTTTGCAATGCTTTCTAGAATGAGTCAACATTCCATGCTTACGATCCAACGCATCACCGAAAGGTGGTGCAAGTCCTGGTGGAGATTTAGAAGAAATTGTGCACCACTTACTTTGATATCAAAGACATGATTCCTAAGATGATTGGTTGATTGAATTGTTTTCTTATGTTGAAGTGTGGATTGAAGTAATACAATATTTCTTGTCTTACTTTCATTACTTATCGTATTCAAAATTACTTCCTTTATGTTCATTAAATTTGTTTCAATGAAATATTGTCAATCCAGTTATTTAGTTTCATTCGATGATGAAGAGATCCAATTAGCTTTTGAAAATGTTTGAAAACTATTATTTCCCCAAATTCAATCTTGGATAGGAACATGCAGATAAAAACGATGCATTTTAAATTCATTAGACAACTAGCACTGGTAGCCACAACCGGTGCTGCAAAGTCACCAATTTATCTGCACTGGTTGTTACCAGTAGAATCAGTGCAGAAATGTTAGCACTAGTACCATACAAAGAACTGGTGGGATATTATACCACTAGCTGCATATAAGGAATCAGTGCACAGAACTCCCAGACCAGTCCTTCAAGATACCAATGTAAATAAATATGGTGCCTGGATGTGGCACCGGGTTCATAACAAGTGTATCCCCCATATCAATGTCACTGGTGCATGCATGTGGAACTAGACTCGAAAAAACATACCATCGAATCACACAACTGGTGAAGTATTCTAGCACCGATTTTTTAAAATTAACACCAATGTAAACTACCAGTGCTACTTGTCCCTACACCGAATCACATACCTGGTGAACACCTTAGCATCTACACATAGGCACCAATTTTTCAAGAGCCTAAGTAATCAGTACATGTGCCCCATCCAATCGGTGCCTACGGGAATGTCCTCTAGTAGTGTTAAAGTTAAGTTACTAAATTATATATTCCCTCTGCTTTGTTATTTATGACACCATAAGTTTAGATTCTTAGATTTAGGTGAAGAAAATGAGTGGATGAAATTGAATATAGAAATTAAAAAGTAGAATGAGTGGATGAAATTGAAGGAATCTTGCCAAAAATGGAAAGTGTGACATTTAAAAAAAATCTCAATTAGGCAAGTGTGTCATTTATAGAGAAACAGAAGGAGTGATATTATCAAAAAGGTTATAATTTAATTAAGGTGGTGGGCCTGGTGGCTATCTTTGAAATAAATAAGAAAACATAATGCTTCCTTATTTTATCTTATAATAAAGGTCTCAATTTAATTCTATTATATTTTTAAAAATTCAAATAAATGAAGAGACTAGCATATTATTATTTGCAACGTTCATGTATCTTATTTTATTATTTGAAAATATAAGATTTAACCTATATAACTTATTGAGAAAATTTTCTGGTCAACTGCCTAACAGAATCATGAATATAAAAGTTTGATAACTCTTAGGGTCTTATTATAAATATTGATTTTACAATATATATTTTTAAATATTTTCAAATAAGACACTAGTTCAAAATCAGCCATTAATGGCTCAATTGAGTGGTGTTCTTGGAACCTTTGTTTAAAGAACTTACGATATCTAAAAATGTCACTTGATTTCAATTCCTGTTAATCACGGTTGTGGAAATCAAATACTCAGTGGTTATTTATTAATCGCCCTGCATTGTGAATGTTCAACAATGGTTAATGCTTAACCACCGAGGATTGAGTAAATGAAAGGTGTCTTTTACAAAATACGGTGTATTAGTAGATATTCCAAAGTCATAAGATTGTTGAAGAGTAGCCAAAAAATGTTGTGTTGTGTTATTATCCAGGAAGACAATTCAACTTTGTCTATTTTTCGATCTCATGATCGATATAGGAACTTACATTGGGTATTCCCACATCCGTCGATTTTATTTTTCAAATTCCAAACAGGTGCGATTGGACGACAGTGGAAACGCCTTCTATCGATCACATTCCAAATAAGACAATCAATGGTGGCAGTGTGCCCTTTAATTTAATCTAAGTTGGTTTTCCAATTACCATCCGAATTCGGAAGATATCCGTACACCTTTTCTATTCTTAAATTTGAAATAGGTACACATAATTATGAAGTATTCTGGAGGTATTTTTTCTGAAGGTTTGTTGGCCAAATTTATATTGGAGTTATTAAACATGACACTCCACTTGTACATTATGTGTTTCTTTATCCATAAATGAACCTATTTGTTGAACACTTGTGAATTTTTTGGGAGGGTATGAAAATAGTAGTGCATTGTGCAAGTAAAGTTTTAGCCAATTTAAGAACCTCATATGAGTATGTTGAAATTAGTGAATATTTGATTGAGCGGTGTTTAATCATGAAAGTATGGAAAATGGTCATACATTCACTGTCCGTGTAAGGATTGCAAAAATAATGTTTATGTATAGGTGTGTGATCTGCGTGACCATTTAATATTCCTTGGTTTTGAAGGATCGTATACGAAATTGATTTAGCACGGAGAAGTTGGGGATGCACTGGTAATGTTGAGAATGATCGGGCTTCGGATCCTATGGGCGGTTGGATGATTTAGTAGAGGGTGTAGCTATGGAGTTTTTCTGTAAACCATAGGTCCTACAAGCTGTGTACTATGAAAATGAAACACCTTTTTATGAGGGATTGAAAAAACTATATTGAGTGCGACCCTCTGATGAATTTGAAGGCTAAGCATGGCCACTCTGATAAGGGAATGACTGAAGCGTTGTAGTTCATGAAGGATTTGCTCCATGTCGGGAATCTTTTAGCCGACTGTGTTTAAGCTACTAGGAAGAAATTATGTCCCATGGGAATATATTTGTAAAATATTCATGCTTGCCCGAGTAATTATATGTTTTAGCAAGGCCTTCCTTTGCAACGTATTTCGGGAGACGATATTTATGAACAAGTGAAATGTATGGACAAAGACTTTGGTAGAACCGAAGAAAAACTCTAAATGAAGAAAGTTAGAAGTAATGTTCAGTTTTCTTTAAACTTCCTTATTTGGAGCATCTAGATGTGAGGAATAGTCTTTATTCATCCATATAGAGAAGAACGTTCAAACAACTTGACTGGATGTTTCTAAACACACTTAGGCTAACGAATGACTATTTGAAGTCACTTATTAACATGGAAAAAATGGGAGGGGGATGATCTAGCACCAGTCATGGAGGGGGACACTACACAACAATTTCAGAGTTTCCATGAGCAGGTTTTGCTTTTTTCTAAAGTCTATTTTCCATAAGAATATAATCCGTGAAAAATTAGATGAACTTCAACTGTGGTTGTAGAGGTGGTGTGTCGAATGGATATGTACTTCCCCTCTTCTTTTTTTCACATAATTGTGCACTTGAATGAACATCTAGTTAGAGAAATTAAATTATGTGGACCGGCATTCCTTTGATAAATGTATCCCTTTGAGAGATACGTAAAAGTATTTTGTTAAGAATAGATGTAGACCGGATGCTATCATAGTCAAATGGTATGCGGTGGAAGAAGCTATTGAATTTTGTACTAGCTACTTGAATAATTTTCAATCCATCAGTGTTCCTAAATCAAGGCTTTTAGGAAGGACACAGGGACAAGGCTTATAACACAACCATTTACTTAGTATGTTGGCAGTTGACCTGAATACTTCCCACCTATACATTCTCCTTAGCCATGACAAAGCTGGGTCGTATGTAGACATCCACTTGTCTAGGATAAGGTCACTAAATATCACAATGAATGACATGTAGGTTCTTCATATGCACACGAGAGGATTCGTGTCTTAGTTAAAAGACTTATTTAGGGACCACACGGAAAAAGTAAAGTGGTTGTCTCGGTGACCATTAACCATTGTCACCTCTTTCGATGGTTTTGACATTAACAGATATACTTTTGGTACAAGGCAGCAGGATGCTAAAGGAGTATCTTAGAACAACAAAGTGTCACTAATATCTAAGGCGCTATCAAACAAAACCGAACATAATGGTAGATACGCTCGAATGATTTACTTGGGTACAACTACAGATGTGTGAGAGTTGAGTTATATGAGCTTGAAAATTGTTTTTTCCAAGTGTGATTGTGTGAACAAGACCCCATTTACTAGGTTGGAAACCCTAGGCCTTACGTTAGTTGTCTGTAGAAAACATGATTTTTCACAGATACATTCATAAAGGCTCAACAGTCGCATTAGGTGTTTTACGTGAAGGATCCTACAAGCAAGAACCTGGAGATTGTGTTGGAGGAAAAGCAAAATTCCGTGGATGACGAATCGATGGAACTTTGCATTATGGGAAAAGAAGATTTTTTGCTCCAATATATCCATGATGATTCTCGGTTACTCAAGAATGATACAGGTTTGAAGAAAATTCTATAAAGATTTGGCCACCAGGAAAGGTTGTGGTTGGTTTCTCATGGATATGGTGTCAAGAGGAAGTTGAAATTTAAGATCAAGCAGGGACATCCACAGAAAAATTAGTTAGGACATCATGAATGATGGTTCTCACTGGTATGCATAAATATAATGTTATCTATTTTACATACCTTCACATGTTCAAGTTAAACCCCTTTTCTAAATATTAAGTGAACCACATTTTCTCAATATTTTAGATACAATTTTTAATATCGGTATAGGATATGTAGATCAGATTTCACGAAAGTCTGCCTTCATAAATGGGTAGCGGACAGCGTTCCGGTAGCGAAACCTGCTCTGCTTAGGAGATGAAAGGAATGTAAGACAACATGATTTTCGATTCCATATACCGTTGCAATTCTGATAAAGGCAATTATTCTGGAAAATGAGCACTTCATTCACCTTCATAAAATTAAACAAGTCTTCTGAATTCGGAACAATGCATTTGGATCTTCATTTTTGCATGAGACTTAAATAAACACAAATATTGAAATATTAATTAATCTATTTTCAAAAAATAACTATTACTTACTCGATTTACAAAATAAATAAATAATCGGAATGCGTAAGAATCACATTCCCATTTTGCTATACATATCGGCTTACCATTTCAGGTCATAAGATTCTTAATCAACTATAATGTATTCAAGCTCCCTATTAACCTTTGTATCTCGGTTAAATATTTGTTGAACGGTTTAGGTTTGGAATAGGAAACATGTACACCAAATTAAAAACTACAAAATCCACGGCGGTTGAACCGCCTTCTACTTATTCTTATTGCGTAGGAAACATAAACGGTCCAAAATTGGAATGTAAACTGTTTAATTAAAAACTTTTCAGTTGTGCAGTGGTTAAACAGCCTTATATTAGTTCTCATCCCCATTGCTATATAAAGACGGGAATAAGAAAAATACATTTAACATAACTGAGCTACCATCTTCTTCCAAAACTCTCCTTCTTCTTTTACTGCTCACCTCAGTTACCTCACTATTCTCACAAACTTTAGAAAGCATCAGCGCAATATACATTTGTGTCACTATCATAGTTTCAGGAATCTTGTATCCAGTTTTGGGTTTCTCAATCACTACAAGATGTGGTCTCCTGTTTGTTGCAAAGTGTTCTGCAATATACATCGACACCTACGACGTCATTTTCAAGGTAAAAAACAGTTGCAAGAACATAGTAGGACATTGAATCTACTACATCCAGGATTAGGGTTTATGGTTTAGGGTGTTGTTAAGAGTTCTTGACATGGGGGTTTTCGCAATAAGGTTAGATTTCTCATTTTCGTTACCTTTTTTGAGGGGATACAATGACTAAGGCTATCGATTAGTGGTTTGCATGCACGTCCTCCGACCAATTGACTAACGAAACTATTCTGAATTGACTAGCAAAATAGGAACAAGACTACAAAAATAAATCTGATTCATATGCTAATCTTGGAGCATTACACCATCCCACACTATTCCGGCTTCATGTTCCGGCATCGGAAATGTATGTTACTTGTCACTTAGTTATCGATATTATTCCTGATGCCATTTTGAAATCAGAAAATACTAGATGACCTCATAAGGTTACCTGTTGTGGGAGCACAATTCCAATTTCAGAATTATAGATCGAATGATATGGTATGCAATTTTTTCGATCTCGGAAATGTTACACGGTGGTTATTAGATAATAACCCACATCGATTTGAAGCGATGTGGATAACAATTTTCACGGTGGTTAAAACCACCGTCTAACAAAGTGCATGATGCTTAATGTTTTCAGAGATAGCGGAAGAAATACTCCGTCTAAACTTGACTTTCACCACCACAAACGATACTGCACTAGTGGAATCTTTTAACAATAAATAAAAATCGACATCAAATTATTTCATTAGTTATAATAATTCTAAAATAATCTCATTTAATGATTATACGTTGAAAACAAGGCTTTCAGTAACTTATTAGTGCATTAAAATTCACTCACTTAAATTTCTTTGTCTACAGATGCTTGTTCTTTTGCCCATTGGATTAATTTGGCAAAGGACGGGGTTGGTGCACAATTCATGGTATCATGTCCAGAATGTTTGGTGCCACATGATTTGGTGATATTGTTAAATGCATTATTGGTCTACTCTTCTTCAGTTGATTTTTATCATACATGTCCTCATGACCTCCCTACCGTGGCCCTCACACTCTGTATACATTATTAATAACTTAAATTTTAAAAAACATATACTCCTCTGTCTCACTTTAAAGTTCCTAATTACATTTTGCACAAACTTTAAGACAAGTATATGTGACATTTTTTTAATGGGTGATTAGAGTAGGTCTACATAAATCAAACTAAAGTAAGAGTTATGATCACGTATCTATGACTAAATGTAGAAAGTTTAGAATTAAGAAATTTATAGTAAGACGTCCCAAAAAAGAAAATAGGAAGTTTATAGTAGGACGGAGGAAGTAGAACACAATAAAAATGGTAGAACTTCTCTTGTTTTGGGACGTTTTATCCGCTTTCTTTTCTTCTGAACATGCTCGATCGATAGGGGGATCATTCTTATTCTATCTTAGTTGATAACAATTTTTTAAATGAAAAAAATCAATTTATTTAGAAAAAAATTCTATCTTATGAATACCATCATTCTCCGAAATATGAATTAAAACTATTTGATAATTCAATTCATCACTAAATTAATTAAAGTTAAATTGATTTAGATATAGGCAATTTTATAATTTATACAAGAAAAAATCTTGTTTAAAATTGTCTTATAGCAATGCATGGTTTCAAAATGTTGTTTATAAGAGTTTTTGTTGGAGGAGAGATTATATTAATATGATTTTTACTCCAGGATAAAAATTTAAAACGCACAGTGAAGTAAAGGGACTGAAATGCAAATTTAGAAAAAACTTAAAAATTGTTTTTCCTCCCTTTCCTTAACATTGTGTCACTGTCGCCACCCAATTTTTACGTCGGATTATCGCTTTCTTGTATTAACACTAGTAGTCGTCAAGTTTCAGGTGCTGATGGAAAGGTGTGTGTCGTGTCAACTAGAAGTCATCGGCTTCTGGTTCTTGGCCATTAATGTCGCCATTGATAGAGTCATCCTATTGGAAGATCTGATTTTCGAAATTATTAAATCTAATCTTTCCGTCAATGAATGTTTGTGTGATTAGAGAAGGAGAAGAAGCGTCAGACAAGCTGCATGGCTGGAGAAAGACGACAAAGACAATGTTTGCATTGAAGGTATATTTTTAATCGACGAAGACCTGATTTCAGAGAGTGCCAAAACTGAGTCAAAGACAGGTAGGTTACACGAGTCCTAGTCAGCGAAATTGAAAAAGACTTGGGTAATATTTGAACCTTTCTTGTCTAATTTATTTTATTTAATTGTATTCGAGCCGTTCTTGTGATTTTTTTTAAACAAGCATGATGATGCTAGAGTGTTTTTTATTTATGTATTAAGCTTTTATTGTCATTTTTTTCACTTTTATAATTATGAAATAAAAACTTATGACAATTATATAAAATTGTGATGATATTTATATAATTTTATTTGACCTTTAATGTTCTAGATTTTTGGTTTTATTTGTGATAGATAGGTAGATTTGATATAATATAAAAATTAATTATTAATATAGTTTAGAGTTAATATGCACACATTTGGTGTAGTATGATCATCTTGAGTTGTTGCAAAAATCAAGGGATTTACAATAATTTTAAAGATATAAGTTTAAGATGAAGACCTGAAGACCTGCCGTTGATCTCACAATGAGGAATTGAAGAAAAAAAAAGATCATAAACCAGTGGTAGGACAACGATGGATACAAAACCAAGCTGTGATCAATTCGTAGTCGTGGGTGGCTCAAAAGTTAAGAAATTCCATTTTTGGAAGTCCGAGGTGGAGGTAGAGAAATCCATGGGCACGACGACAACAACATGGTTCTCAGAGTGGCACAATTCGATCTGGAATATGGGGATGAATATTTTGGTTATTTTAGCTGTTGTCCTATAATTCCATTCTTGTTAAAATTTTAAGTTCTTTTGTATTCTAGGTAGAAGACCAGTCTTGGTACAATTATATTTCTTTTCGAGTTCTAACTGGTGTAGAACAGGACAATTAAAGGTAGTGAAAGGAATGATTGAACGGCATTACAGAACAAAACATTGTCCCTCACACCACTACGGAACTAACCCCTTCGCTGTACAGCAGTGCCATTACCACCATTGAAAATAATCTAGAACACCGGTGCGAGCGCTTTGGTAGCTATCTTATTAACTCCCCTGGGTTTTTTTTATATCGAAACTAAAGGAAATCATTGTGTGTGAAACATACTCCCGGTATCATAAATATGTCCCCAGAATGTGTAGACGGTCTCATTAACTCATAATAGAGACCGGTATACTAGACTTCAAATTTTTGAATAATGTCGGTTCTTGTATTCTAGTAGCGTCGGAAGATGAGATCTCAGATCCAATGTGGAATTTAGGAAAGGTAGTGCTATCGGAAATGTATTTGGATTTTTATTTGTCTTGTTTATTTATTGGTTTCCATTTTGGAATAATGGTTTCCAGGAACTATGACTGCTACTCATATTACCAAACGGGTTTATGTCATCATTGCACAAGCCAAACCTTAAGTTACGGAAATGCCTATCTATCTTCTTCCACTGATCACCATCGGCCGGATTACTTATGACTTCAAGATCAACCACTTTCCGGTCCGCATGCCTGCTCAAATACTTTGCATCCTCATGATTTTTTAAAAATCTTCTCAGTTGCGGAATATAATATGTAGATACCAAACAACCTTGACATGAACCTTCTTTGTCTGCAGATTACCAATTTCTCCGTCAACATCCACCTCCTTTAGTTTGAACCTTAGATCATTGCATTTAAGGCATTCCTCTGCATTCAAGTGATCTCCCCTATACAAGATACAATCATTTCGACAAGTATGTACCTTTTCATAATCCATGCTCATAGGACATAGTACCTTCTTTGCCTCATATACCATTCCGGGGAGTCCATTGCCAACCAGAAGCATTTCTTTTAACACTTTCAGTGAACCAAAGAAGCCTAAATCACTATAGGAATAATTAGCTTTCACTTTCATCAACTGTAACGTAGCCTTCAATACCGTTATTCCATCAGGGCATCCATCATATAAAAGTGTCTCATTATATCTGTGGAGTTTTGAAAGTCTTTTAGGATTTCCACTGTAGTTTTTGACAATCTCCTCTACCAACTCATCAATCCAATCATCTTTCTCGGCCTCTACTTCATTTGGAGTATGCTCATCCAAATTCTCTCCATGCTAAAACCAAGTTTTGTATGTTTGATCGAAACCGTAAATAAATAAGTGTTCCTTTAAAGCAGTTGCTTCCTCATGACTAGCGGTGTTCCGGCATTTTTTGCAAGGACAATATACATAAGAAAAAATTTCCTTCGCGACATTCGTATATGCATATTGAATGAATTAGCAACAAAATATTGATAACCCTCGCCTGTTCGATCTTCATCAAAACAATGGCCTCTGTCCATTTATATTCCTACAATATAATCAGAAGTGTACAATCTTTAGTGACCTTTCTTAACAAAAAGTACATCCACCTACATTCATTCAATCCATGGTTTCCATGCGTATAAAAAACATACTCATATATATATATATATATATATATTTTTACCTTGGTTATTTGATGTTAAGAAAAAAATTGAGGTAAAAAGGGCAAAGTAATAGGTCATTTTTCTTGTAGTGTATGAACGATCATTTGGAGGTTGATATTTGAAGTTGCGTCTTTCAAGACTTTGCAAGCAAATAATTAATCTTGAACCATCTACATTCGGTAGTCTAGATACAATAGTCCATCTTCCATTGGAGAAACCAGAGGAAAACATCATTACGAGGCCAAGAATTCCTATGCAAAACAATAGAAGACAAAGGGGCAATAATCGTTCTCTGGAGTCCACAACAAGTCGTGAATTCTTCAACAAGGTAGTAGAAGAGCATTATGTTTAATGGGTATGCAGGAATTGCACTACAACAAAGGTGTTGAACCCTAAACTTGATTTACATTTTGGATACATATTAGATTATTTCTTTCACCGTTATTTTCATAACTTAATTACGATAGATAATTCAACCCACCTAGACGAAGTAATAAAATTTTATGCAAGCTTGGAAAATTTTTGGGACAGTGATTGGGTAACCAAGATTAATTGAGTTACCATGGTTGTTACTAAATTCATGATAAATTGTGTGTTTAGTTGTCTCTAGATTAACAATAGTTTTTTAGGCCCCACTAACCCAGAGACCCTTTTCATATTTTCAATCCATAATATGAGCTAGCTAATATGGACTTCCAACCACCGTGTCTGTAGAAATGGGGTGAAAGTATTTCATATTACAGGGTGATTGAGTTGGGCAAGCTAACACAAATGACTTATCTGTGTTGACCATGTAGTAATGATTGTTTTTGAGTGGATTTCATGAATTTCCTTCCATCAGGGGGACATGTGTGTGAGCTTATCATTGGAAGCCTTATGATATTTTATTACATCATTGAAAAGAAACCATTGATTATCGGGTTCACAATATTGTCTTATATGAACAAAGCCACCAGCACAATAAAGAAGGAATTCCCCATGGGCGTTTGGTCACAAGAATGACCAAAGAGAACAGTTTTACACCCAAAGACCGCCCATTGCGCCTTGAATACTATGATCATAAATGGATTAACAAGAATCTACTCGATTTGGATACAAAAATAAACAAAAACAAGGTGATGTGGTTCTGAGGGAAGCATATAGAGTTGCAATGAGGGCTTGAGATTCAGAGACTGGTGCATCACCATGGGCATGTATTCAGTTATACAACATTCTTTATTATATGTGGTTTGTATCTTTAAATTATATATATTTAAACAAGTTAACAATTGAACAAAGGAGGGCTAGTACGGCGATTACACCATCAGTATGTGTATTCCTTCCCAGCTCAGATCTTGAGTGGTGTTCATGAAACGCCACCATAGGCAAGTCGAGAAATAAAAGGGGAAGGAAGAATCTTACCACACAACTAGAGAGAGGAAATAAAAGAAGACGGAAAACAAAAAAAATGGTTGAAGAAGAAGCACAAAATATGGAAGAAAAGAGGAAATCGGTACAGGCAAAGAAGAAAGCAGTGAGAAAATCAGTGGAGAAGATGGCAGTTGAAGATAAAAAGAAAAATGGGTCAGAAGTTGGGATCTCAAATACGATAATCCTAGCCCCTAAATTGAATGATTATGGCAAAGTTGAATGGAAGAGACAATCATGGGGAGAAAGGGTACACTTTGAAGAAGAACAAACGTAGCAATTTTTTTAGAATTAGAATGAAGTACAAAAATATGAGACTGTAACTACATATGGGATTGAACTAGGTAAAATCACTGATGAAGATGTGGAGGATGGCGCAAAGCAGTGGGAAACTTGTGAGGTATGTAAGACAATGAGATGCAATCTGCCATTCAAAGTGTTTGAAGGATTCCTATTTAGATTGTAGGAAAAGAAGATTGAAAAGGTATGGCAGCTAAAATGAGGCATATTTATGGTTAAACTGATTAAAAAAAAGATATGTGATGAAATTATAGAATGGGCTTTGATTATACTTGATGGGAAGCTTGTGATTTTTAAAAATAGGGGAAAGGATTTTGATTTGAATGAACCAGTCCAGTATGGATACAAAACCTAGATTTACCACTTGTATACTGGAAACCTAAGTCCATTTGAAAATTTGAGCTCTCTGGGTAGGCCTATTTGCTTGGATAGGGAAACACTGGATAGAGATAGACTTGCTTATGTTGGGGTACAAGTTAAAGTAAAAATTGGAGAAATAGCTCCTGAGAAGATATTATTCATAAATGAAAGAAAGGTCATTGTGCAAAAAAGGTGACATTTGAATGGAAACCCTTGTTATGTTCTGGTTTTAAGATGTTTGGTCATCATGTGGATGAATGTAGAAAGAAGGAGGAAATGGGGAAAACCACAAAGAAAGATGCAAGTGTATGTACCTATTCAGAACAGAGGGAAGTATGATCAGAATAGAAAATCTGATGATTAAATGAAGGAGGATTTAATCGATAAAGCAGGAAAAGAAAGTCGACTGATGGAAAGGGTGGAAGAATAGAAATTGGAGATGGTTTCATGAGGAAGGATAAACCTCATGATCATGAATAATATAACAGCTTGGAATGTAAGGGGTATGAGCTTAGCACGGTGAGATAAGAAGATTCTATCTGAAATATCAAATTGGTTTGCTAGGTCTTCTGCAAACCAAAAAAGAAAAAGAAGGAGAAATATGAAGAAGAATAAGGCTTGGATGAAATATTATTACAAACATTGATGGTGATAAAAAGGGTCTAATATGGTTGACATGGAGAGCAGATTGTTGGAAAAAATGGTTAAATTCGTCAATTTTGGGCTCAGTTTTTGAGCAGTACCCGAAATGAATTGGGTTCGGTAGATGACATTTTTGGATTCTACGTTGCGAGTACTATAAAATCG
>JAULKK010302424.1:0-12467 GCA_032355705.1 Rubia peregrina
TGCTTCGGTTTTTAACAAATTGCATGGATTGAAGAATAATTATGCCTTGACTAGCACGGCCCGGCCCGGCCCGGCCAGAAGATAAGTTAAATTCCTAGTTAAATTCTAGTAATGCTTGGCCGAGAATTAGGTTGTAGAATTTCATTAGGTTATGATTTTTTTGGTATGTTAGTTAGATATGGTTTTAGTTTCTTAAATCTGTCATAAAATTTGATTCAGTTTCTACTTGTGATTAGGGTTTGATGAGCTCGAAATTCTCCTATATTTAAAGGGAGGAGCAACCGAGTTTTAGAACACATTATTCAACAATTATATTCAGACTTTTGAGATATTCTCATTATCTTCATTGCCACTTAAACCTGCGGGATATTTAAGTTTCAATTTTATTTATATTCGTAACATGTGTGCTAGACGTTTATAGAGAAACCTTGTAAGTGTACCATGCGGGCTAGATGCTTGAACTGCGTGCAACACAAGTGGGTTGGGCGAGATTCCCATCTGGTTAAAGATCTGATATTCATCGAACCAGAGTTTTCGTGAGGAGATTCATATCATTAGCTCCGTTTGACTGTAAAAAAAATTTAGAGTATATTTAATCATGAATAACTTTAATTGCATACAATAAAGGGCGTCATGTGAGGAGTTTTTGGATTCTCCGTAATATGTAGTTTCTAAAAAGTAAAATTTTATACTCAGTTATTGTATGAAATTAAAGTTATCAGTGGTCAAATATATCTTAAAAAAATTCAGAAAAATAGAGGCATTGTTAAGAAAACAGAGGGAGTATTTTTTGTGGTGAATTTGATAAGTAATCAAATGAAAATGAAACAACGTGGTTTCACTTGGATGATACCGATGGCTCTTTTTATTGTTAATTTGTTATTATGTTTTTAACTTACTAAGTACTATTTGACATGCCAATTTTAACTTACATATTACACGATAAATTTCAAGAAATCTTGCCCTCTCTTCATCCAAGGTGAATCTGCACTTTTTTTTTATTAACAGTTCAAAAAATGCCCGTAAAAATTGTATTTGGAGCAAAAGGAAAATTTGTTCTTCCCTACCTTTTAAAATAAGTCAAATTTAATTACATGCAAATTAAAATAAGTCATATTTATTTATATGCAGCCACATCTGCGCGCCAACCACACCATAGTGTCTCAACAACTTGTTGGTTTTATTGTCCTCGAAGAAAGGGCGAACACCATAGTGTCTCAACCACACAACTAAATCATTCATTGAGAAAGGGCGAACACACCTCCACTATGTGCGATTCCTTCTTCAACCTTTTTCCATCTGATTTGGTGACATCTTGATCGTCTGCCTGCCCAACAATGGGTAAATCGAGAGGGAAGAAGAAACTGCAAGCTAAGTGAATCGTATATGGAACCCAAACAACCCCTTACAAAATGCAAAACCAAGATTTCTCTGTAGTGAAGCAAAAACCCCAGGTCAAGGGAATGGAAACTGTCCTCGACGTACTGGGGCGGCAGGAGCAAAGAGACAGTGAAGTTAGGTAAACCGTGAGAACGGTTGGCTTAGACGAGACAATGATGGTCACCCCACCGAGGATGAAGGAGTTAGAAGGCTCACCGGGAAAAGACACTGGAATCGGCAGCACGTCAAGGTCTAGTGGGGTAACTTCCAAAACTGCAAAAGTCTCATGGGGAGATAGGGAGGAGGAGGAGATGGTGCAACCATGGACCTCTTTGTTCCAGCAAAATGAAGAGGAGGAAGTAAAATTCTATTCCCCTATTGAGGTTGAGGGTATAGTCATGGGGAAATTCTTAAGGATGATGTGGATGCCAGTATCAAAAGCTGGAATTCAACCCTAGTCTGTAAGGTGTTAGGGGGTTTCCCCCCGTATGCTGTCATAAACAGTTTTTTCAGGAGAATTTGGAAACAGTTTTCAGTGGTGAAGGTTTGGGTAGCAAAACCTGGAATCTTCATGGTAAGGTTCGCACAGAAAACTCAGGCTGAACAAGTTTCGAAAGGGGGATAGTACTATTTGATAACAAACCTGTGATCATCCAAAAGTTGACAAAAAACTTAGATTTAGAGATTCCTAAAAAGGTCCCAGTGTGGTTGCAACTGTCAAACCTAGACGTGGTGTACTGGAAACCCAAAAATCCTTGGTACCATTCTGAGCCCCATTGGAATACCACTCAAACTAGACAGGGCAACTAGGGAGATGGAAAGAATTAGCTATGCCCGGGTCCTTGTTGAGGTGGAGCTGGGCAAGAAAGTGCCAAACCAAATCCCCTATCTGGATGAGAATGATGTAATCCAGAAGCAGGACATTGTTTGTGAATGGATCCCAGTTACATGTAACTTCTGCTCTATGGTGGGACATGAAGAGGAACACTGCAGGAAAAAAGAAAATCCAAGACCTGTAAAGAAAGTTTATATCCCAATCACCAAGGCTCCAGAATAATAAAAAAAACAGTGAAGGATGTTGCAATCAACAAACCAGAACAAGAAAGGATGCAGTTGGCTAACAATGACAAAATTGAGGACTTTAAAACTGCAATCAGACGTAGGTCATTCCTCTCTGCTGACCTCCAGAAAGAACCAGATGATCTGTTGCAGACTTTCAGGGCAGATCAACCTGAATGCAGTACAGCAAGTGGAAATAGAGGTAACATGTTCAATCTATTGACTGATCCCCCATATGATAAGTAACATATTAGCCTAGAACTTGAGAGGTTTGAATAGTGGGGTAAAACAGAAGCAATTTAAAGATTTTTGTCAGATGCATCAAATTGGACTGCTGGGGTTCTTTGAAACAAAGGTTAAACAGAGCAATGAAAGGAAAGTATGGAGACAGGTAGACCTCAACTGGGAACTGGAAACAAATAGTTGTGTGATTGATAGTGGCAGAATCTGGGTGGCTTGGAGGAAGGATTACTATGACATAAAGGTCCTGAATAAAGGGGATCAGTGGATTGATATGGAGTGTGTGTTTAAAGAACAAAATATCACCTGCTATGTTACAATGGTCTATGGGAACAGCCAACCGAGGGATAGATTGAACCTTTGGCATCTTCTGAAGAGGGCTAGACATGAGGATAAGCCATGGCTAATCACGGGAGATTTCAATAGCCCTTTGGAGTTTAAAGACAGGTCTGGAGGAACTCCTGTCCAACAGCATGAACTCACTGATTTTGCAGCAGTGGTCCTACAACAAAAACTGTACCATATGAACAGGAGGAAAGAAGAAAGCAGAATATACAGTAAAATATACAGGAGGAAAGAAGAAAGCAGAATATACAGTAAAATAGAAAGAGCCTTATTTAATGAAGAATGGTTGAACCAGTTCACAGAATCAAGTTGCCAGGTTGTGGTAAATGGTATCTCTGACCACCTGCCTTTGGTCTTGAAAACAAAACAGCTCCAAAAGAAGATTAACAAGCCCTTCAAGTTCTTCATTATGTGGTCTCTATCACAAAAATTCAAACCTATAGTGAAGGCAGTATGGGAAGTGAAGGAGGTAAACAACATGACACGGGTTTATGAGGAACTCAGGTTATTGGAAGTACCATTGGCAAAACTGAATAGAGATGAGTTCTCTGATATTGAGATAAGGGTCAAGGCTTCAAAACAAAAATGGGATAAGGACCAGCTTAACCTCTCCAATGATCCCCATTCTGCTCAAAAATAAAGTCTGGAGGCAAATTCAAGACATGATGCCGTAAAACTAGCTGAAGCTGAATACAGGTTCCTGAAGCAAATGGCTAAGGTCAAATGGTTGAAGGAGGGTGACAGACCAACCAGTATGTTCTACTCCATGCTGAAACTTAGAAACTACTCAAACCACATAGTCACCTTGACTAAAGAAGATACAGTGATCCAGGGTAGGGAGTGCATTGAAGACCACTTGCTGCAATTCTTTAGAAACATCATGGGAAGAGAGGTTAAGCCAGAACTGGGGATTGACCCCACAGCTAACAAGATGGGGCTCTGTTTTGTCTGTCAAAAACAAGCACAACTGATCAAACTGGTTTCTGGACAGGAGATCTACAATGCACTGAAGAGCATAAAGTCCAGCAAAAGCCTGGGCAATGATGGCTTTTCCAACCATTTCTTCAAGCAAGCATGGGGAATTATTGGGGAGGATATCACAAAGGCAGTACAAGGTTTCTTCAAGGGTGATCCAACCCCTCCAACCTTCAGTAAAGCTGTGATCAGATTGGTTCCAAAAATGTCACAACCACAGGTGCCAAGTGACTATAGACCTATCTCTTGTTGTTTCATTCTATACAAAATGGTGACAGATTCTGTGTAGTAAATTGGGGAAGGTGATTCCTTCACTTGTCTCCAATAATCTACAATATACTCCTAACACAAGAATTACTCCACAAGTACAACCACAGTGATCTGAAACCGAGTTGCCTTATCAAGATTGATATTTTAAAGGCCTTTGATAGCCTTAGCTGGGACTTCTTGTTCCAATGGTTGCAGCAGCTGAAACTACCTGGTCAGTTCTTAGATTGGATCAGAAAATGTGTCACCACATCCTCCTACTGTATCTCCATAAATGGAAGGCTATCAGATTATTTTGAGGGGAAAAAGGGGATTAAGCAAGGAGATCCACTCTCCCCTTTGCTATTTTTCCTAAGTATGGAGTAGTTAACCAGACTATTAGAGCAGCAATTCCATACAAAGGCTGTGGGAACCATCAAAGGTGCCAGAAAATTGGATTTCACAGCTTACTCTTTGTTGATGACCTCCTTATTTTTAGTGCAGCTGATCCAAAATCAATGGAGGGTATTAAAGAGAGCTTAGCAGTATTCCAGAAGACTACAGGGTTGGCTGTAAACGAGGAAAAAACACATATATTCTTCTCCAGAATGTGTGAAACTGAAAAGAAGTTATTGACAGATATATTGCAGGTCACAAGAGGTGAATTTCCTTTTAAATACATGGGACTTCCCCTTACCTCAATGCAATGGAATGCAACAACATGCAGTGTGCTACTAGAGAAAATCACAGGAAGGTTGAAGAGCTGGGATTCCAGAAACTTTTCTGATGCAGGTAGGACTCAATTGGTCAACACAATCCTGTTGAACATTACAAGTTATTGGTCTAGTGTCTTCAAATTACCAGAAGGCATCCATAAGGACATTGTGGAACTTTTCAGGAACTTCATATGGGGAAGAGAGACTGGGGAGAGAGGCTTTACTGTTATTGCCTAGGATACCATGTGTAGAGCAAAAGTCAGTGGAGGATGAGGGCTGAGAGATCCAGCACTGTGGAACAAAGCTTCCCTATGTAGTCTCATTTGGGATGTCTTCTCCAAGAAGGACATCATCTGGGTCCAATGGGTGCATGCCTACTACTTGAAAGGTCAGGACTTCACAACTTACAAGGGATCAGATACCCATAGCTGGGGATGGAGAACAATTACCAGGCTGAAAACACAAATGGCTAACCAGCTAGCAAATTGTGTGAAGAAGAACGGAGGGTTCAGCCCCAAGCAAGCTTACAACTTCATGAAGGGAGGATGGAAGCATGACCACTTAGCCAAATTGATATGGCACCCCAGAATACTACCTAAGCACTGGTACTTCCTCTGGATGCTGTTTAAAGGAAAGCTGGCCACAGTAGATAGATTGGAGAGATTCAAGATCATCCCAGGTGGTTCACTTTGTTGTCTCTGTCAAGCGCAAAAGGAGGATGTTGCTCATCTCTTTATTCAGTGTACATTCACAACTTCAGAAATGCAGCAACTGCAAATGGGAGCAGTGAAGAGCTTGAGATCACTGAAGAAAAAACTGTATCAATTCTTAGCCAGGAGGAAATGGAGGAACCTGCAACTATCCGCAACTCTACTCTACCAGTTATGGATTGAAAGGAACCATAGGATATTTCAATCCAAGGAAATGAAACTGGATGCCTTGATTGACTTGGTACATACTGAAATCAAATAGAGGACTAAGATGTAATAGATCTATTTTAGAAGTAGTTAACTCTAGATGATAATTCAAATTTTGTAAAAAGCCAAAGAGTGATGGCCTAAACTCTGTTTTAACCAAGGTTTGATCTATATAGATATATTTCCCATCAAGAAAACCTTGTTGGTATTACTTAGGCTTTAGAGTTTAGGATTATTTTTTAAACTTACTTAGGCTTTAGAGTTTAGAATTATTTTTTAAATATAAACATTGGTCCTCCAACTTAAATTTATTTTTTTGTTTTAAAATTTAATTATTATATTTAATTATTTATTTAATTAATTACAATTCGGTATTCGGTTCGGGTTTCGGTTTGAGTTTTAATATCCAAAACCGATCCAAAAACCATATTCAGAATTTGGTTTATTCAATTCGGATAACCGAAAATCGTATATTAAATTCGGTTCGGGTTATTCGAATTTGGATAATTCGATTTTCGGTTCGGTTTTTGGTTTTTTTGCCCACCCCTACTTCTTGCTTACCGACGTTGGTTGTTTTTATGACCGATGCCGCATGTGCCTCTCACGGGCATGAGCCACAATCCTACTTAGGCCCATTTCCTAAAATAGTAATATTTTAGGCCTTCAACATCTTCTATTAATATACTGTATATGAAATGTCAAAATAATATTCAATAATCTAAATGAAATGTCAAACTTATACATTCACTAATTTACATTCACCATTTGTAATTTTATAATAGTATTATTATTTTACTTATTAGTATATGAATAAATAAGACTTCTCATGCTATGTCTAAATACTAATTACTAAAATTTGACCATTTCTGGCCCAAGTCCTAAAATAGTAATAGTTTATGACTTCCATATCTTAAAATAATAAAATAATATGAGTGGGTCTCCTGACAGGTGGTTTGTCCATAAGCTTATGGTCATGTCACTTATTTTTTTACCTTATACACTGCATTTGTTAAATTACATACTAAATTTAGAAATTTAGAAAATATTTTATATTTTTTTCACATTCAAATACATATTATTACTTGTTTTAAATTTTAAAATATAATATTTAAATTTTATAACAAAAATACAACATTTAAGATAAAAGCCACTGTGGATTGTCCATAAGTTTATGGAAAACATCATTTCCTGAGACTTTCTCAAATAATATAGATGCAATGTAAAATTAATATTCACTAATTTGCATTCAACCTTTGTATTTTATTGTTAATATCATTATTTTTATTTAATTATTATTATTAAATAAGGCTTGATTTATATATAAGCAATAGTTAAGGTTTGACTCTATCTAATCACCGATCTACCCTTACTTGACTTTCCGTAGATAGCCCCAATGAAAAGGGTTGACTTTAAAAACCAACGATCAACCCTTGCCTGATTTTCTACATACAAACAGTAATGAAAAAGTTTGACATAAACTAATCAATGGTCATTCCTTACTTGACTTTCTATATGTAATACTAATCATAAGGTTAGTATTAACTAATGAATGGTTAATTTTTACTTGACTTTTCATACTTAAACACTAATAAAAAGGTCTCAATTAAGCTAATCAATAGTCAACCTTACTTAACTTTATATGAATATATATATATATACATATGTGTAAGTCTGAAACTCCATCCATTTGAATAGATAGGGACGCCCTCCTAAGAACACTCAAACGCTGCACCACCAATGAGCCACTGCCACCGAAGCTGGAACCACCACAATCTCACTGATCCGCACCTAAAAGCATGTGTTAACCAATGCATTTAGCACATTTCTTATTATGTTTTGGTTGGTTGATTGCTAAGTAAGTCGGGTTTACATTACAAGGAGTTTAAATAGCCATTGTTGGTTTTCTTATCTAAATCCGTAGTTTTGTATATTTATAATGAGCATCTAGATCTTGTTTTGTGAGCTTATTTGTTAGATTACTCGTAAGCACTTCAACGTAGATTGTAGAAGGTCATTCGCAAGGACATCACAAGTCAAAATGTGGTAGTAGATGGAATCGAGCTTAGAAGAGAAAGGAGACAAAGTTCAACAAGTGAAGAACTAGCACATACCGTGTAATACAGCACGGGTCGTGCCAGCCAAAAATGATGGTGCCAAAAAAGTGCCTTGGCACGGGCCGTAGAGATCTTCACGACCCGTGTTGTTTAATGGAGCCTCGTTCGACTTAGTATAGGCACGGACCATGCCATATTGCATGGCCTGTGCAAATCAAATATCAAGATGAGAAGATCAGCCCACGTTCCATGAAGATTTGCACACCTGCGCCATCAATTGTTTAGAAATCGACTCCCAACCGGTAACTCGCAAGGTATTACACAGCCCACGCCGCTTAAAAGGTGAAATTAAGCTTCCAGACGGTGGCCCGCAAAGAATTACACAACCTGTGTCGTCCAAGCTCTTAGAAACCATTTCCAACTGGTGGCCCGTGAAGATATGCGTGGTCGTGCGCTCAAAAGGCCGGATGACCAGTACCCAGTCGGTGACTCGTGCACTATTGCATAGCCCGTTCTAGGTGGCAGCTAGGGTTTTAGTTACCTTTTTTGGGCCACTTTTAAAGTCCAATTCCTACTACTATATAAGAGGCCTTATGCCTTCTAGGGTTAAGTTTTGGATAGTTTTAGTTTCATTCTCCTAATTTTTTCTAAGAGCATGTAGAGAGAGAAAGTGGCTAACTCTTCTCTCCTAGTTTATTTCTCCTTGTTTTGCCCAAGGGCAATCCAATGAATCCATTGGGTTCAATACTTAGAGAGTAATGATTTAACCTGGGGATTTATATTGTATTCATAATTTGGTAGCTATTTTTTGAGATTCTAAGATCTTCATATCCTTTAATATTTGTGAATATTGTGTTGATTTGTGCCTTACATTCTAGTTAAATGCATGATTGATATAATATGTTGGCATACACCTTAGTCTACTTTCATTGTATGGTGCACTATTGTTGTCCCTCAGGGAGTGTTGGCCAGGGTAATAGGGGGAGTGTGAAGTATGCGACCGTGAGGATGTATGCATGTGGGTCGTGATCACCGCTCCGATGACCGTACGCTAATTAGACTGACTACTCGCTAGTGAATAACTGGATAGTAGCCTGATAAGAGGACGAGATAGTACTAGCAACTAGGGTTTTCATAATTTGACCTATGTCGTTGCAACCTTAGAGTCACCACAAGGTGTCGATCTTTTTGCCTCTATAGGCCGAGGGAGAAACATTCATAGTGGACTGCCCGTGATGTAATTCTTTACGGGGAATGAAAAGAGCTGCATAACGATGGGACCGTTGTTGCACTTTCCTAATTACGGAGATGGTGTTGATAGAAGAAAACAAGAGCACCTTTGTGTGACAGATAAGGAAAGTGTTGACTATCAACCACACTATGTGACATAAGTATTAGGATAGGTTTATATGGCTTGTATTTGATTGAATCTGGGATTGAAATATACTACCGGTCATGTAACGCAAATATCCCCAAGTGTTGGTTTTATATAGTTTACTCTTTTGCTCTTGCATAATTGTAGTTGATAGATAACCTCTCCCTCTCAAACCTTGTTTTGCGACATTAGCTATTCCTGACATGTGATCGGATTGACGACGCAATTGCAACTTTGTGCAGTTATCCTTTAGAGTCCTAACACCTCTGTGGATGACCCCAGACTTGCCGCTATCTACCACTTGGTAGTTTAGTAGTAAGAACTGGAGCAACATTATAAATCTTATCTTTGTGAAGCGCTCTGCAGGTTAAATTCCATCTTCTGAAAGATTCACAGTTTTAATGACCCCACAGAGTGCGGATCACTCACCTTCATCAGCCACCTGCAGGTTGAGAAACCACAACGGGGACCACTAACACGGTCTCATAATGCTGGGTAGTCCCTATGAAGAAATTGCTATAATATTCACAATTCTTAACAGGGGTGTGGTTTGAACCCTGGACCTCTCAATTATAGAGTGTGTGAATTACCACTAAACCAAGCCCAATTCATTGACTTTCTATATATAAACATTATTAAATTAGTTTGACTTTAACTAATGAACGGTCAATCCTTACTTGACTTTCCATACATAAACACAAATAAAATGGTTTGACTTTAACTGATCTGCGGTCATCCCTTACTTGACTTTCCATATATAAACACTAGTAAAATGGTTAGAGCTTAACTAATCAATGATTAATCCTTACTTGACTTTCCACACGTAAACACTAATAACTAAAGTTTCACTTTAACTAATCAATTGTCATCTCTTGTTTGACTTTCCACGTATACTAATGAAATGGTTAGACGTAAAATAATCAGCGGTTAATACTTACTTAACTTTCCATATATAAACACTAATAGCTAAGGTTTGACTTTAACTAGTCAACAGTCAACGCTTACTTGACTTTCCATACAAAAATACCAATGAAAAGGTTTAACCTTAACAAATTATCGAGCAACCCTTACTTGACTTTCCATATATAAGTTTTAATGAAAAAGGTTGACCATGACTAATCAATGATCAACTCTTCTACTAAATAATCAACCAGTCGCTTCACTTCCTTCTTAAATAATGAAAAATGTTCGATTTCAACTAATTAACAACCGACCCATATTTGACTTGCCATGTACAAACACTAATGAAAAGGTTTAACTTTAACTAACAAACGGTAAATCATTATTTGACTTTCTATGTATAAAATAATACCAAAGTTTGCCTTTTACTAATTAACGACCGATCCTTACTTTACTCTCTATGTATGAATACTAATAGGTAAGGTATATTTTTAACTAATTAGCAGTAAATCCTTACTTGACTTTTAATATATAAATAGTATGATTAAGGTACTTTAAATAATCAACAATCAATCCTTACTTGGCTTTCTCTATATATGAATACTAAGGCTTGACAATATCAAATCAACCTAAAATATAATAACAATATATTTTTTAAAAAAATAGATGTTGTCATTTTATTTTAAAAATAATTTATAAAACATATTTGTAAAATTGAATTTAATTTTAAAAAAACTTTAAAACATAAATTCAGATTTGATTCAGCCCAACATAATTCCAGAAACCCACTTTAACTCCAACCCTAGTCTCTGTATAAGACCTAAACCCTAATACAAAAACCAAACCTACCTTCCATTTCTTTTCACACCCGTCTCAACCTTCTCAGCCTCCAGCCTACTCCACATCTAAGGCCTCTCTACTGCGTTTCCACCGCGTCTCCACCACATCTTCACTGCGACTCCACTTTGTCTCCACGTCTACTCCACCGCACATCTCCGTACACCATCGCGCATCTCCGTACACCACCGCACATTTTCTTCGATTCACCCGCTGCGATGATGTCGTTATTGTCTTTGCCGGAGAGCTCCGCTGTTGTCGCCGGAGATTCACAATGCACCGCCCTGTCTCTCTTTCCGGGGCTACTCCGACAACTTTTAGGGTTTTGTTGGTGCTATCAGTCTATGTTACCCCAACTCGAATTTAGTGACGTATCCGAGTAGGGATCGGATACGGTGACACTCGAATTTTCTATTTTGACCGGCACAACGATTCGGTCAACTGAGTGTCCTGACTAACTATTTCGACACGTCTATCATATAAAGTGTCGTAAAACATATTTTGACACGTCTATATTTTATTATTTATAAATAATAATAAATTTAATTAACCTATAATATAAAAGATGGTATGATAATTATATTGTTACACATAACTTGTGTGTTATTATATATAATATAGTATTATAACATTGTGTTATATTGCTCTTACCTATTTAGCATTGCATTCTTACATAAGATAATATATCACCGTTGTCTAATAATATATATATATATATACACATTTATTATATTTATTCTTAGATATTTATATATAATATTGTAGTTTAGCATAATAACTCTTATTGTTTTATAATATATATATGTTATTCAGTTCTTATTATTCAATATAAAATTGTAGTTTAGTATTATACTTTTTATTGTATATATACAAAATTGTGTTATATTATTACACAAAATTACATGTGTTTTTATGTGTATAATAAAATGGATAAACTTCTAGTGTTTCATATTCGCCTCCTTTATTTCGACACCCACATCCGCTCTCTGATTCATTTATAGATACGCAACTCGATTAGATTTCAACGTGGTGTCGTGTCGAATTGATACACGATTTTCCACCATTTCCAATGTGTCGGGGTAACAGAGCTATCAGTGTTATTATCACCAGGTTTAGGGTTCAATGATTCTTGTATCACGTATTATGTTTGCATAATGTTTAATGTAGTAGTAATTCCTGCCGAAAAACATTATACCACAGGAACTACCGAAAGTGCAACAAATATCAGTTTTGCTTCCGGTAATTTTTTTTAAAAATTATGAAAATAATATGAACGACGTAGCACCACCTTTGGTGTTCCCTCTGTCCTAGTTTAAGTTGCACACTTTTTGGTCAACTTTCTCAAAACACATTTGGCCATAAATTTTAACCAGTATATAGATACAAATATCATTATGTGAGATATCATTGGATTCCCTGCATG
>JAULKK010302435.1:0-12467 GCA_032355705.1 Rubia peregrina
CTTGAAACCCAAACACCAAAAAATAAAAACTAACATTTTTGGAGATTCAGGCAAGACTAAATTGTCTGAATGGTCCCAACATATGCTACAATACCTTGTTTTAGTCCCCATTCGCAAAATCACCCTCATTTGGCTTCCTACAAACATAAAATGATTTGTTTGGTCCCCAAACTCGTGTCTAGGTGGGTTTCCATTTTACCGCTGAAAACCTAAAAAAAGAAATTAGGTTTCCGCCGCCAACCACCGGGGCCGTTGACACTTGGAGTTGACCGGCAGCATAATATTTTTTTCTAAAAAGAAGACATTGACCGGCGTTGACCGGAAGCATTGACTTTTTAACGGGATCGTTGACTTTTTAGGAATTGGCTCATGAATTGGCTACTGCATCTCACACCTATACTGACCAATCTGCACTGCTGCAAAACGAAGAAATACAAAAAACATTGGCCAGAGACAGGATGGGACTTCCTTATTTCAGATTAGATCATTAGTAAATATGCACCTGGCCTATACTGAGGATAACACGAGGCGTGGTGTCCTTAGTCAAAGGAATCATGAATTTTTCTTTCAGAGGGATATCATTTTGATGGGGCGTTGTATGTAGATCAAGGTATATCATGGTAAACTAATTTTGGCACTTGGCAGACTCTCTGCTTGTACAGTCTATTCCAACCTTTGGTTATGATTTTTGGATGGTCTGGAAAGCCAATATATATCCCTCGCCTTTGGCGGTTTGATTTAAAAAAAGGTTGTTTTAAGGGGGAGCAGTTTATTTTGTTTGCTGGATTTTTTTAATCTTTGGCATGTTTATTGGCCCCAAAGGGAGGAGATATTTGGAAGGCATGAATATTTTGGATTTGGAATTCCGTTATGTAATTTTAATTCTGAATTGATATTATGGGTTTCTTATGTTATTTCAGAACTAATTATTCGATGCATGTTCCAACATAGAGGATTTCTGGAGTTTATTTTTCTTCATGTGACTTTGACTTATTCAGAAAATTTTTGGTTGGGTCCACAAAATGCCGAAGGGGGAGATTGTAATGTCATGATTAATTGATTGGAAATTTGTGAACTTATGAAGAAAAACTTACCATGTTGGAACATGGACCGAAAGAAGGATTTGTGGCAGGATTAGTGAATGAAATATTGCATCGGTAATGATTTATGGTAACTAGTGACTACAAAATATTTAAATTCTGGATGCATTATGGAATTATGGAAGAATCCCTATATTTATGGAATTGGAATTGAATAAATATTATGAGATATTTGAGATAAGGAAAATCCCTTTATTTATGGGATTTGGATATGCTTCAAGAAGCATATTTGGAATAGGAATATTATGGAGATAATCATGGATATTCTGATCTGCTATGGACTATATAAAGGGGACATTATATGGCTGCAAAACGCGTGGAATTAATTGACAAAAATCTGCATCCAGATTTTTACATTCGGCCGTGAGAAGGAGTTTTGCCAGAGCCAGATTCTGACCATGTTCCAACACACCCGGTTTGTTGTCTAAAGTTCAGAACGTATACCTTAATTCCTCAGGAGGAAAAGATCCAGTGTCGACGAGTTTCGAGGTCAGGGGCAGTCTGATCAAGGCGGATCGGTAGCAAGGAGAGCTTGCAAAATTCACGTCTAGAATTAGAAAATATAAGTATAGTTGTATGGTGTACTTTATACTATATCTTTATGATTAGTGGATTTATTCTGAACTGGGCCAGGCCCCGCAGACGTAGGTAGATTTCACCGAATTACGTAACCATGTTGCGTGTCTTGTTTTTATTTATTTTACATACTTGGTTAGGTTAGACTATGTTGGAACATATGATTACTAGTTAAAGCTAAAATGGTAAAACCAGTTTTTCAATTGGTATAAGAGCTTTGGTCACTTACGTTTTTACCTTGGTTGTCAAGGGAAGTGTGATTCGGTTTTACCATAGCTACAAGGGAATGAGCTTCTGTGTCTCAGCCACCTTTACTTGAAGGTTCCACCTTTACTTGAAGGTTCAAACTACAACTACTGGAAGTTTCGCATGAGAGTGTTTATAAATTCTCTGGATGAACTTGCATGACACTTTGTTGATAATGAGTGGAATCTTCCAACCAAAGATGAAGCAACGAGTTCAAAGGAGAAAGAAGGAGAATCGAGTTCAAAGAGCCAAACTCTCAAGGTGAAATCGACTTGGTCCTCAGACGAATTGAGGTGTTCTCTAGCTAATACAAATGTCTTGAATGCGATCTTCATAGCCGTTAATGAGAACCAGTTTAAGATGATCTCTACATGTCATCAGGCCAAGAAAGCATGGGATATCATGCAGACTGTGCATGGAGGAACTAGTCGAGTACGTGAATCCAAACTCCAGACACTGGCAACAAAATTTGAAGAATTGAACATGGATGAGAATGACACGATTGCCAAATTCAATGGAAAATTGAGGGACATCTCAAATATGGCGTATCGATTGGGAAAGGTTTACAAAGAATCTAAACTGGTAAAGAAGACATTGGGATCACTTCCCAAGAGATTTACCATGAAGGTTGCAGCAATTGAAGAAGCTAGAGATCTATCCAGGATGTCGTTGGATGAGTTATGACCAAACGTGAATCAAATCTTCACCATATTAACAACATTATGGTTTTGCTAATGGCCTTAAATACACGGAGTTTTTTGCGACGATACCCTAGTTTTAAATTGTTTAAGTGTGATTTTATTTTGAAGAAAAAAAAGTTTAAAAAATCCCTCACCATTGTCCTCACACTGTTACTCCAAAACCACAAAACACCACCACAATACACCACGAAGAACCACCACCAAAGCCACTACCTAGGAGCACTACTAGTTTTTTATGTGTGATGATCGGGACTTGCATAGTTGGGTTGTAATGGTTGGGTTGAAGTTTCATATTGGGCAAATTTCGAGAACATGGAGGAGAGAACACTCATTAAGAAATGAGCATTGCCACCACCGGGAAGGACCTTCAAGGTCCTAGTTGTGAGTTTTTTTTCTCTCTCTTGTTTCTTTCTCTTATCTTTTTGTTCACATTGAGGAAAATGCATGTTTCAAGTGTGGGGGAGAGAAATATATCTTATTTTATTGTAGTGTAGTGTGCATATGCTCTACTTTGATTTGTTTTGTATAAAAACATCCTCCTAAGTTGAAAATCCGAGAGGGAAACTTAGGACAAATTGAGGGGGCAGGGGAATAGGTTGAAAACCCAAAAGGACGGCCTATGCAATAATGAGAGGCCTAATATTAAGGTAAAATGTGAGGTGTAAGCAGTGACAGATCTACCTTAGTGCAAGGTAGGGCGATTGCCCTACCTTTTTATATTATAAAAAACATAGATTTTTAATTTTTTAAAGTATTTAATTTATGATTTTTTATTAATGCCATAGTTTTTTAAAAAAAATTAGACAAATTGCACCCTTAAATTTTCAAAATTTTAGCCGAAATTTCTGAGATAGAGGAACCAAATTAAATTGTGATCCACCAAATTAAACTCTTTGGCTCTGTCCCTGGGTGTAAGGTTAAAAAGAAATGAGAGACTGGAATGAAAACCCGAGAGGACTCCTAGGAAAAATGAGATAAAATGAGAGAAATTGAAATATTTGGTGAACTCTTGGGGAGATTAAGTCTCCTTTTGTTTTACTTTTGATATCTATTACCCAATTCTTATTTTGGTTATGTTTTTTTTTGTAGAACTCGTTTAGGTCAAAATATGGGATGGGTAGTCCTGCGTATTGTAACTTTAGGTGTTCTCCATAAGAGAATTCAAATGTGCTCTGGGAAAAGTGTATTTGAAAACCACCTTAGATCATGATCGTTCACACGAGACTGAGTAGAGGTTTAAGTGTGGGGGATTTGATGTGATCATTATATACTCACTCTTTAAAACATTTTATGCTCCTAATTGTAATAGATTATAGGTTGATTGAATTGTTTTTTGGTACACAATATATGTGAAATACCATCTTTTGATTCCTGAGCCCATTACCGCTTCCATTCAGCAACAAAAAATACAAAATTATTTATTTGGTCCCAAACGTGCCACACACGTGCCATTATTTTTGATGTGGTTACGTGTATTTTCATAATCTAAATAATAAAAAAAACTTTTTCAAATACAAATTCCCCACCCAGCAAGTTGGGATGTCAATTCGACCCAACTCAGGTAGTCGACTCGACTCATCTTAAGGAGTTGACCCAGTTAACAGACCTAGTATCGGTGTAGCTCCGACGGCCTTAGGCCTCGGCAAAAAATTTGGCAAAGGCAAGCTGATTGGCGGCAGAGGAGAAATGGCAGCGAGCATCCCAGATTCAGAGAACTCTACCACCAGCTTCTTCTGGGCATCACAGAAGCCATTAGAGAGGTCTTTCGGGAGGTCCCAATGGCTTCGAAGCTTCTCTTCAAAGCTTCATTGCTCATAGATATATATTTATTGGGCATAAGAGATGCTGAAACTCTAGATTTGAAATTACAACTAGTTTTAATTTTGGTTTTTCTGTTTCCACAGCTGCCAGCGGCGAAAGGGAGATTCCCTTGGTGATTCTGGCGCAGTTGGCCAGAGAATTTCAGGTACTCTGAAGAGCTACTTGGATTATGGATTGAATTCATAACTTTTTAATTGACATAGTTTTTTAATTAGTAAGATTATGAAAATACCCCAGGCCACATCGGAAAAATAATGGCATGTGCGTGTCACGAGCGACGGTATACCTGAAAACCACTTGGAATCTGGCTTGGGGACCAAACAAATCATTTTGTATTTGTTGGTTGCTGAATGGAAGCGGTATTAGCCTCAGAGACCAAAAGATAGTAATTCGAAATATTTTGGATACAAATTTTTTTGTCTTATAGGTTTTGCTTTAGAGAATTGGATACTTTACCAATTAAGGCTAGGATCACATTTCATCATTTTGTATCATAAAACCTTGATTTGTGAAGTGTTTATTTTTTAGTTGGAGCCTTTCATAATAGGTTCGAGGGTTGAAGATTGGATACAAAGTGAAGACTAGTTATTGGAAGAAGGCCATTTGCAAGAATGGTAGAAGATTCAAGAAGTAATGAAGACAAGGAAAAAGTAACGGGTGATGTACTTTGAACCAGGTTTTGATAATGACCCGAGATGAATTAGTGTCTATAAATAGCATCACTAGATTTGTCTTTGCAAGTACTATAAAAATGACTACTAGAACTCCCTGAATGGATCAACGGTTCACCCCGGGGAAGCAAAACAAAAAGGGTAGAGAGTTGGACTGCACTCTATCGCGAGGGTTGTCGATTTCCCATGCCTCGCGGAAGCATCGTGGCTGAGAATTTGCTTCATCTTGTTGCAAACTACGAAGGTTCTTCGCTGGTCGCGACAAGCATCATGAAACTTTCATTTTACTCCATTTTTTCTTGTACTATAAACAATGAATCATCAACTCATTTCTTATCTCTCTTGGCCCGACATGGGGCCTCCAAACCCTAGTTTTTCTTCTTTTTTCTTATTTTTTTCACTTCATCCATGAATTCTTGTATATTTATTATGGGTTTTCATTATTCGGGCTAGTTTTCTCTTGGGAGCAATTGATTGAGCCTTCCAAACCCATGTAGTGAGAAGTATTTATTGTCTATTTATGAATATTGATTATTTTGCATTTGCTATGCTTTTTTATGTGGTATCTAGCTTCATTAATGAGATTGAATGTTTGAGAGTATGAAATGTTTGTATGATGACATGTTAGGAGTTAAGGAAAGTGTACAATTTCTTCTCTTTTTGGTATGAAATCCAAGAACATTGAACTAAAAATTTTAGTTGTGTTGATGATGTCAAGATTTCTAAATAAATGTGATAATGTTCATCTTTTCCATGTTTATCCTAAAAGAGCACTAATGGAAAAGTCTTGAATGTTGCTATTTCTTGATTAACCCTACGAAATGAATTAGTTGGTTAAATGCCTAGACATTTGGTAGAATGTTTATAGGTGTTATCAAGCTTATTGGTTCTTTGTGCAAGATGCCATTAATAAAAATATCTTTAGGCATCGATCACCTAAAGTGAATTAATGAGGTTTACAAATAGTCGTTAATTGATTTTTGTATATTACACTTAAGAAGAATATGCTTATCTTCAAAATGTAAGGTGTAGTATTCACAATAGATAACAAAGATGAAATAATAGGTGATTGCTTCTATGATCTATTAGAGGTTTGGAAGTGGAAATCAATTGCGCCTAAGGTTTCATAACTTGTGTTTAATCCTCTCTTTTTAGTTTATTGCATGTTTAGCGTACTTGTCTTTATATGCTAGTTAATTACTTAATTTGTTTTTAAATTCATAACTTAGAAAAATGAAACCCTCTCCACCTTATTTCTTTTATATAAATATATATGCTTATATCTATCCTTATATTCATGAACCTTTCAGAAAATCCCACTTCTTTGTGGACTATCATTACTAGCACTATCTACTTAATCGTAGCTAAGAAGTAATAGGTGTTATAAATTGTATTTATGAAAGGTAAGTCGATGGCCTTCCATATGTCAAAGCCTCCCTTTTACTTTCTCACTTTAGCTTCACAGTCCTCTAGCGTCTTTATCTAGTGACCCTTAATTTCTCTAAACCTGAGTATCAGTCCACTTATTCGATGTCCTAGTTCAGTTGCCCTCTCCTTTGGCTTGAAAGGTATATTTAGAGTTCGAAGGTAGACCTTGACAATTTTAAATCTAGTAGACTTGCTAGCACGACCTCGTGGAATTCACCATCGGAATAAGCATGCAAAGAAGGATCAAATTCAAATGTATATTGATGTGGTTTGAACTCCCTGAACAACAATAACCTTAGGTTGCTAGAAGAGTTTCTATAAGAATCTCTCGGACTGACATCTCCAATGGAAAAGTCAGTATATTTGGTTGAATGCTACAATGCTTTGTAATTACTTACCTTGGTTCTTTCATCTGCCTTCCATTTGTAGGGTTAGTTTCCCTACATTCACGGTAGTTAGTGCCCACATTGGACATGTCAATTTATCTGCTATCATGGGCCAGTTCCTAATTTGTGACTATTGCATTGCGTTACACGAGGTTACCTCTTGTGAGCTCATGATCTTCACATTGTGTTACACAAAGTTATCACTTTGTGTTCTTTATTCTAGTACTCGCGAGGTGATCTACTTGGTTCGCTATGCATGGTGTCTTGCCTTCTTGCCATTCCAGTTTACTTACATCTCCCATACCATAAGCCCCCCAGTCGCGGAGGAAAGATAATGTAAGAATGGAAAACATATTGTGCTCCAAGGGGCATTATCATCACATTTGGATACCTTGAATATTGTGATTCAAATAGCAGACGTGCTTCAGGGATTAATATTAATGTATTATGTTCCCAAATAACCTGTTGTGTTCCCGAAATTCTGGACCCCTGTCGATATTAATCACTTTGGTAATTGCACTGCTTATATTTTTTTTTCCTATAAAAGCTTGTGACTTTCTCCATATGTGATATAGGCAAGATTTATTCTTCGGATATTGTGATTTGAGACATCAAAGGTAATCTGCTTGGTATATTTTTATGATAGTCTAGGTATTTTTAAGCTTCATTTGGTGTAAAAATCCGTTTGTATTCTACATGTAAATTCCCGATTTAGTTTTTCTTCTTCAGGAGATATAGGTCTTTCAAAGATATTACTGTATGTGCTGGGTTTCCTTCCTCGAGGGATATCAATAACCGCACCAACATGAAAGTATACTACGATGTCTGCCAATTTTAAAGAACAAGCAAACATAATAATCACAAACACGTAGAAATAGGCAGATCTAAAGAATCTCACAAAATAAACATTAATTCATGAATACAAATACAATCCCCAAGTAAATAAACTACTCCCAAAGCATTGAACCAAGAGAAAATATTTGACACTTTTGGATTCAACACATTTGGGCGAAAGAAAAATAAAGAGAAGAAGAGAAAAGATTCTTGGGAGAAAGAAGAGAACTTTCTCTCTCTCTCTCTCTCTCTAGCTTATTATTGAAGTCTTAAAAATGAGCATAAACTTAAACCCTAGTAGAAATAGGTCCATACATATAGTAGTAGGTAATTAGCCCTTGAAAAAGGCCCAAAATAGGCTCAGAAACCATAGCAACTACAATTTGCACAACCAGTGAAAAACGGCATGGGCCATGAAAAGTCGTCCTACGCTGAGTGTGCAGCACGACACAAATTGTGCAACTTTGTGTTGGCACAGACTGCACAGACCAACATGGTTCACTGGCTAGTGTCACATTTTGAACTTCTGATTTGTGTGTCCCGTGTCATTTGGCGCGGCACGTCGGATGAAAGTATTTTTTGCTCAGTAAAATGGCCCGTGCTATTTTCACACCCCGTGATCTAGTCTTGGCTTTTGGAAATTGAAACGGTGTGGACCGTGTGAAACAGCATGGTCTGCACCCATACTTAGCTATTTGGAGCGAGTTTTGGGCACAGGTGCGCAATCTGCATTGATGTGCACAACCCTTGCTGGGGGCTATTCCATGACCTATGTATGATTTCATGGGCCATTCTAGACACCCTTTGCATGGGCCTATGCTAGCTTCAGTTGGCTCGTGCCAGCCGTTCGGCTGATTTGGCTGGTTGGCACCGTTTTCCATCCTTGAACTTCTTGAATTTAAAATCAGCCTTTTACGGGCTCAATTCCATTTACTACCATGAATTAGGTTTGTGGCATTCAATCTACTACCATCCTCACAAATGGCCTTTAATATCTTCTACAATTCTTATGAATAACCTTCAAATATCTTCTACCACGCCCGAGGATGACCTTCTACAAAATGATGAAAAATTACTCACGAGCAACCCACTTGTAAGATCACAAAGGAGAGTTTAAGCACTCATGAATACAAAGTGTCCATTAACTTTAATTAAGTCTACAAAACTTGGGATTTAGATAAGAAAACCAGTAATGGTCGTCTAAACCCTCTGTCGTGTAAACCTAACTAAAACTAGCAATCAACAAAATAAAATATGATAATAAGTGTGTCAAATGCATTTATTAACACATGCATAAAGGTTCACATCATCAATTCACCAAGAAGCGATCGAGACTTGCCGATTTGGGCCTAAACAGGGTAACAGAGGGGTCTCGAATCAAAATAAGGATTACTTCTACACATTTTTTGTTATTTACACCATGGCCCACAAATATTACTAACACATCATTCTCTCCCAAAATTCCACTTTTTACCCACCAAAAGAAAAGTTTAGGTGATCATTGAATGCACTCATAACACTGACATATTATAACCTATACGATGCTTGCTCTTTTCCCACCACAATTTTACCCGCCAAAATTATGAGTTCGGTCATAGGTACTGGAATTAGAACTGTTATATGTCATTCAAATAAAATTGGAGCTGGAAAATATGCAAACATTTTTTCCTTCAAAGACACAGGTATTTAGTGAACCGGTGATGGATTTGTTCATAGACACCAGTATTTACACTGGTATGTATCATTTAGACAAAAACCAGTGCTGGAAAATATCAAATTCAAACATTTTTCTTGAAAGGCATCGATATTGGATTTATTCATAGGCACCTCTATTAGCACCAATATATGTCATTCAGACAAAACCAGTGCTCAAAAATATCAAATTCAGACATTTTTCATTCAAAGCACCAGTATCTAGAACCGGTATTTAGTGAACCTTTTGCTGGATTTATTCATGGGCACATGTATCTAAGTTTATTTGCCAAATTACCAGTGCCTATGATATTCCTAGCACCAGTATTACTCTCCCAACATTGATATACCGGTGCCCATGTGCTTATTTTCCAGTAGTGACACATTTAACTTAAAGCACATATGCACATAAGGTGAAGCACATTTCATCACAAAGCCCAAACAAATAGAAGTTGAAGCACTTTCAACACATCTAGGAAGAACCTACAAACAATAGTTCAAGCACCTATACACATGAATTATGTAATAACTATTGTATATTTTATTTTAATTATTTTATTTTTAATTTGAATATTATATTCTTTAAAATGAATAATATACTTTATATTTTAAATGTGAAACTTGTTATATAGTACTAAAAAACTTTGAGTACCTACTAGTATTTATTAAAGCACCTACCAGTTATAATTAAAACACCTACAAGTTATTAGTGAAGCACTTTTAACTTACAAGTTATACTATTTAAAACAAACAATATACGTCTTATACAATTAATATTTATTTTATTTTCATACTTAAACACAATTTATCGTACACAAAATACCCCTTGGTTAAATTGAAAATATTATTGTTATTTAATACCTTGTAAAATCCAACTTAAAGCCACCTACAATCTTAAGTTGAAGAACTTACACTTTAGATTCAAAACTCTTATCAGAAAAAAATTAAACTTAGATAAAAAATTTGAAGTGCCAAAAATATTAATTTCAAGTACCTACACCTTAAACCACCCCCCACAAATAAGTTCAAACACCTTGGTTAAATTAAAAAAACATTATTTCTATTTAATATCTTGTAAAATCCAACTTAAAGGCATCTACAATCTTAGGTTAAGGAACTTACACTTTACAACCAAAACACTTGTACGAAATAAGTAAACTTGGATAAAAAGAATTTAAGTGTGAAAAAATATTAATTTCAAGTACCTACACCTTAAATCACCCACACACATAAGTTCAAACACCTTAATCACAAACTCAAAAACCCAACAAATATAAGTTCAAACACTTTCAATACAGTTTAAAAGCACATACAAGCATAAGTTTGAACACCTACACTATACACTTAATGAAAGGCTTTCTTGCATAATTTTTTTAATATAGATATACACTTCATTGACTTTGATCTAAAATGCATTAAGGTAAAGGATCTCGTTTCACTGTTCTCCTCTTCAGCCCAGGTGAATAGTTTACGTGTAATAATGTGTGTTTGTATTCATGCTCTGGGGTAAATTATGTAGAGGTAAAAAGACCTATACAGAAAAAGGAATCTAAATTTAATTACAACTATAACTAATATTCATATAATATTGGCATTCCTTAATACTTCTCCTCAATTTGGAGCATGGTTGGAGCATGGGGATCAGAAATGTCCAACTTGCCAAGTAATGAATGAAACTGATTTTTGTCTGAGATCTTTGGTAAATAAGTCTGTAGGCTGATCAGTCGTGCGAATATGATGAGTAACAAGAGCACCAGACTATACAAGATCACGAACGAAATGACAATCAACCTTTATATGCTTCGTACATTCATGGAACGCTGGATTTTCCGCAATGTGCAGAGCAGGTTGACTGTCACAAAACAATCACATAGGAGTAGAATGCACAACGCCTAAGTCACGAAGCAAAGACCTAAGCCATAAAAACTCATAACAAGTAACAGTCATAGCATGATACTCCGCTTTATCAGAAGAACGAGAAACTGTAGTTTTCTTCTTAGTCTTTCATGAAATCGGAGAATCACCAATTATCCAGAAAAAGAGCATCGTGTAATTGGACATGTTTTCCAATCAAAATCACAATAAGCAGTCAACTGTAACAAACTACTTGAAGAGAGAAATAGACCTTTACAGGGATGACTCGTCTGGTCGTGCGGAACTCGAATTGCAGCATGGCAATTGAGGAACACAAGGGGACTTCATAAACTTAGGTAGTGTATAAATAGAGTAACTAAGTTCAGGACGAGTAATATTCAAGTAAATGAGATGACCCAGCAGGCGCCGATACTTCTCAGGATCATCATAAAGAGGGCATTCAACTTTTGCAAGATCATGCTATTGCTCCATAGAAAAATCATTCAGTTTGTAATCCGGTGTCAGATAGGATATCAGGGGCATATGATATATCCATTTTATACGGTTATTTTAGGACATTTTGGATTTACTTTTGTACACTTGTGTGCTCTATGTGTGGCAATTTTCCTTGAAGTTCTCTAAGGAGAGTTAAGAGCAACTTTATGCTTTTATCACTTTTCTAGAGGATTTTGTGTAATAAGGGAATTGTTGGATGACTTTGAAGTCTTTGAAGACTATCTTTGAAGATTTGAAGACTTAGATGTGAGGTTTGAAGAAGGCCATTCACAAGAATGGTAGAAGAAGGAATGTCACTTACAAAGTGGTAGAAGATAATGCGAAGAAGGAAATCTAAGCCGAGTTCTGAGAATTATCCAAGAAGAACCGGCCTTCAAGAGTGGCACCATTTGATTCGTCTTCTCGAGTACTATAAAATCGACTACAATAACTCTCAAAACGGAGCAACGGAAGATCAGAAACGATGCAAAGACCGATCGGCGGGGTGGAGTGCGCGGCCAGCGCATAAAACCGCGCGCCCGCATGATGAAAACGAAGGAAAAACATGCCTTCAGATGGAAAAACACGCGGGTAATGCCTGATACCGCGCGCTCGCTCGCTCGGCTGCTCGGCCCACACCCCGTGTGCCCAGGCATCTGTCCG